>JASDQU010240954.1:83173-97727 GCA_032191745.1 Picea mariana
TAAGAAAACCCAGCAAAACTTCCTTATCATAAATAGCTTATACAATGTTCAAGAGATAACTCAAACCAATACAGAAAGTCCTCCCCAAGAGATGCGCCACCCTTCTTCTCCTCTCTTCAACTTCCAATTGCAGCTTGCCTCATAAGAGAATGAGCAAGTGAAGTGTGTCTCAGAAGTGAGGCGCTAGCCTCTTATTTATACCAATCTGTCATGTGTGAAGAGTCACCATCTGGCAGGGCCGACCTCTCACTCTGGGTGGGTAAACCCACCTTTAATTAATTATGTCCCTTTCATTATAACTGCTGGGGCCGACTTCTTATTCAGCACATTGTAATTGTCTGATGACCAATCCGCAAAAGGGGATTTGGTCCTTATACAGTTACCGACATGATTAATCCTCAATGGGGATTAATCTAATAACAATAATAATAATAATGACATGATTAATCCTCAATGGGGATTTAATCCAATAATAATAATGACATGATTAATCCACAATGGGGATTTAATCCAATAACAAAATAATAATAAGAATGCTCTTCGCAGTTACATTATTTCAACACAGAGCTCCCTAATTAAGGTAAGGGGGGCGCTACCCTTCAAAAATGCCCAAAAAAGGGTCAATTTTTCAAGTAAAAAGTGTGTTTTTGGCCTTGAAATGATGGGTTTCTTCCTCCAATATGACTTGGGGATCATGGAAAACGTTCTTTAATGGTTTCGAGGGGTTAAAACACATAGAAACACATAGAAAAGTGCATGTGAAACTTAGTAAGGTGCATACGACACTTGACGACACTTGTAATGCTTACCAAGGTGCATACGACACTTGCGACACTTAGGGTGAGATACTTAAGTGTGACATTTTGATGTGTAACAGATGCCCCCTAAAGTGTCAGGTCAGAAGATAAATTGATGGTCAAAACACTTTACAAATTCTTCTATGCAAGGATGTTGGAGCGGGAGAACTTGGCAGAAGTTGCAAACAATCATCAAACGGTATTAATATATGTTTCATTTCTGAGGGAGGCATACCTATGTTCGGGATACGAGATGACTCAAAGCACGGTCGTCGACCAATACACTGTGGATCCATGAAAACACTGAGTAAGGATATGGCCACCAAAGATACGATGTGGATCCATACCTCCATGACATGAACTGATCGCAGCCACGAAAAATACACAGTGGAGCTACGAGATGACAAAACATAGCCATGGACCAATACAATGTGGATCTATGTGACAATGTATATTAGTAAGTTTCAAACTCCATCGCAACCTGGGTTAGTCAGATAACATTTGGTAGATGTCAAATATGTCCACAGGTTCTTCATCTTGATCATGAACCAATACGATTATAACCATGTGAATACATGTACTGATGTCGAACATGGTAAAAACCACTTGATTATCGTTCATTGATGTATATTGTTAACAAGTGCGAAAGAGACCACCATTGATGTCAATGACTCTAAAGGTACCCTAATACAATCCAACGGGTAAGAATTTGTGAATTGAAGTCAAGCACTCGTGGAATCATTTGATCAGAGGCCAATGATGTTAACCCAGTGTCAAAAGCAAGGATACCTTCCATTGAGGCATGCACGTTCCAGGGTACTAATTGGTTTCTAAGTCTAATTCATGGATGATGTGTTTTAGTCGACAAGAAAAGACTCGTCAAAGGAGGGTCTTGAAGTATCCACCATCAACAACATGAAACTAACACAAGATAGTGATTTAAGATGAAAGATTAGATGTGAACAGACTGACACAGGTATGAATATTGTAGAGTGGTTTATATTTCCCTTGAACATTGCATGGCACGACAATTGACTTGGCAACATTGACTCAACGAGGAAAGGATCCAAACATAATGTGATGATCTCCATAGTGTAACGACAACCAAAGGTTTTGTTTAAATAAGAAGAGTATGACGACACATGGATCTCAAATGACTCAGAGACAAGCGGATTACCCAACTATACGACATAATGTAGACATGTGCCATGTTCAAGGGCGACAACAAAGAGATGCCATAACGGTTTCCAAGACTTGACCCACTTCCCAATTTTCCCCCCACCTAAATAGAAGAGTACCCCTTTCTTTCTTAACGAGCTTGAGGAGGATAATATATGCTCGGTATAGCTCATCCTTCGGATGAGTCCCTCAACATATGTTTAATGAACATGAGGAAGGACAGGTTCGGTCCCAGATGGGTCTTGGAGATTAGACTAACATAGGTCTTTCGATGTATAGTTTTACGAGCCCAAAGAAGGTAAACTCGATGGTTTTTCATGTTTAGAGAGACTGAAAAGAACTTAAAGGTGACTCCATGGATGACTTTTTCATAAATTTAGTCTCCCAAGCCTAAAAAAAGTATAAAACAATACAGGGGAGAACTCTTCTAATCATGCTTGATTAGAGTGTTTCTTTTTCGTAATTAGTCTCGTGAGGCCGAAAAAGAGATAAACTACCACTCGAAAGACGCCCTTTCAAACCTTTTAACGAGTGTGAAAGCAAGCAAGATCACTCGGCAATATGTTCATATTTAGAGAGTCTGAAAAGTGATTAAAGGAAACTCCAGGGGGTTCCTTTTTCGTATAAGCTTTACGAGTCTAAAAAAGTGATAAAAGTATACTCGATCACATTCTCATGTATTTACGAGCACGAGAAAGAACAAAGACTAAGCTTAGAATTGGTTTCATTTTTACACAAGCTTGCAACAAAATTAAACTATGCTTGTAACTTCCTAACATAATTTCCAAAGGTTTTGAGGGATACCCATGGGTGGTTGGTACTTTGCCCCCAGCTTGAGAAGCTCGCGGCTGAACTCCAAAATGATAATAAAAGGGTGGATACATGCCCCCCTAAGCTTCATTTCATTCGTCGACTTTGAGGTTGTCACCAATTTTTGTACCAGATAGAGAAAAAGGATAAGGGCAGATGAAATGAAGGTTCTTCTACGAGATCTAACAAAAGACTCAACTCAACATCTACAAGATATAGCGAAAGACTCAACTCAACGAGAGAGGTGACTATTTCATATTTTAACGGGCTTGACACAGGAAAAGAACTATGTTCGTAGCTCTAAGTTCAATCCCCAGATTTTTGTTTCACTTTTTAACGAGCTTGCCACAGAGAGGAGAAACTATGCTCCTAACTTTTGTTTCATTTTTTAACGAGTTTGCCACAAAGAATCAAAACTATGCTCGTGACCTATGTTTCATTTTTTAACGAGCTTGCTACAAAGAAGTGAAACTATGCTCGTAACCTCTTGTTGATCATAGCTTCCAAGAGGACAATGTTATGGAAGGAATACATGTCAAGGGACAAACGTTAGCCATGGCTTCCAAGAGATATTCGGTAAATGGCAGAAAAATACTCTGAAAGGAATACATGTCGACAGCCTCGATAAGGGTAGGGAGATCTGGCTCTAATAGCCCTATCAAAGAGATGACCATGTCAACTACCGGATCTAAGTTAGGAGAAGGAAGAGATTCCCTCTCATTCGAAGTTGAACGCATGAGACGGGTTGTTACATAATTGACCTGCGGTGGGGCAGATATCGTTGGCATGTATGGACCGTTCAGGGAAGGCGGATGGTTGACCATAAGATGAGCGTCAATGAATGAAAGTTGGTCGATAATTACTATGTTTCCATTGTGAGGGAAACATATCACTCGAAAGAGAGTTGACACGAAATCTCTCTTGACGTAGACATAGTCTCGCCCGAGGAGAAGGTTAAAATCCAAGGGGTCATGAACTACCATCACATCAACATAGACCATTTTTCCTTCCAAAGTAACCAGAAACTGAGGAAGGACCCTAAAGGTTGACTAACTCTTATGTCAAAGGTGAACATATTCTGAGTCACGGGTGCAAACTGCGGGGAACCAAAAGCTTGCCAAGCATTCACAAATAAGACGCTAACAAAAACACATTCATCTATTATAGTGTTAGGAATATTCCTATCATAAACCTACACTGTGATTTTAAAAGGTACATAAGGAGGAAGACGGGGTTCTGTCAAATGACTCCAATCAATAGAATTCATATGACTGCTTGAAGGGGGTGCCATTAGGATGGGCGAAATTCCCCCTTGTCCGAGTGAATCGGTGTTAACGAGGTAGACCTGAGCGACATCCTCACTCTTTGAATGAGGAGTGGAATCGACCGATGATGAAATCGAAGCGACCACTTTGGCACTCTTCAGATGAACCGGATCAACCAATTTGTTTGCATTCTTTAAGGGAGGAGTGGGATCGATCAATGACGGAATTGGATTGACTACTTTGGGTTCACTCTTCAGATGAAGAGCAGGGTTGACCGATGAAGGAACCGGATTAGCTACTTGGGTTACTGGTTCAACTAAAGATGAAACCAGATTGACCACTTGATCAACTGAACTGGTTGAGGATGGAACTAGATTGACCAGTCCATCAACTAACGACGGGTTGGGAGAGATCTTACGATAACCAGTTGGAAGTTGAAGCTTTTCCAAAAGATAAGAAGCCTCATCCATATGAGGGAAAAGGTGAAAGTGATGATCTCCTTCGCATAACATACAAGAAAATTTGGCGGTTCTATTCTTCTTACCAACCTTAATGTCACTAGTTGATGGGGTGTCACCAACATGTCCAGCAAGGGTTGATGACATGGAAGACCACATTTATAAGACCTTGGGGAGGCCAGGGAAATCCCTCAGAAAATGGTCACCCTTACAAAGCCTACAAGGGAATTTGGGTTTAGGATTCTTCGTTTTATACTTGTTGACTTTATCAACACTCCTAGTACGATTAAGAGTAGTTGGTTACTCGGATCAAACATGACCTAATGTGGTTGGAGGCTTGGTCTCTTTCTAATTCTTCTTCATCTT
The DNA here is from genome assembly GCA_032191745.1 of Picea mariana. Taxonomy (NCBI): domain Eukaryota; kingdom Viridiplantae; phylum Streptophyta; class Pinopsida; order Pinales; family Pinaceae; genus Picea; species Picea mariana. The sequence goes on from JASDQU010240954.1 coordinate 88,049, forward strand.
CTCCTTTCGTTTCTTTTTCTTATTATCAACCTGGCTACTCGCTTTAGAGATTTCACTAGGAGAAGGAGAAAGGGAAGGAGACCTGGAGAGTGAAGAGGGGAAAGGTCGACATGAGGTTGATTTGTGGGTGGTGTGCTTGCATCTGAAGCATTAGGTACATTCGAAGCACTAGGAAAAATCGAGATCACCGGAGTGGGGAACAACCAAACTGGTAACCCGATGGTGAGTCCTGGAAGACTCATTGTGGCAATGCACAGAAGACCAACATTTCCAAAAGAAGGAAAGGTGTAAGGTTCCTTGGGAAAAGGGGTTCCCTTGTTGGTACACCCAGGAATTGACGCCATTGACACTTACTCGACCTAAGGTCCACTAGGGAAAACAAACAACACACACTACAAATCTAAGAAGCAAAGAATCAAACAAACCTTCCCACAATGAAACCACTAGTTGGTGATGAAATCCAACATCGCGAGATCAATATACGAAGTGGTTTGGATAGAGCGGGTAGATCAGTTACATTGGCAACCTGCTTAACGGACTTATGCCTTGGTGTAAGTTCTCACACGGTTTTACCTGTGGGTTTACCCTCCAAGGAGACCGAGTGAGTTTGACCAACGTCTGACCTAAGTATGGCGAAGATTCCCCTTCACTGTCATCTTGTGTACTTGCCCTACATATATAGGCCACTAAGGTTACCAACTCACAGTCAGCCTCTAGGCAGGTATAGTTGACAGTCGGGATCGAACATATGGGCAGGATAACAAGTCTGAAATTCTTCAAGAAAACTGAAGACAAGTAGACCGAAAGACTACCGAGAACCATAAACAGATTTGAGATTCACGAAGTTCCGAGACCAAATGAAACCAGTTGTTTCTCAGGAAGAACCCCCAATATATGATCTTTCTGCTACGTCGGTTAAGCTTCAGAAGGGGAATCTTCATCGCTCTCCCTCATGCGACCTCGTGTTTAACCCCTATGTGAGAGGGGGATCTCGGCTATGCTTATACGAACAATTGAATTTACCACCCCCTAGCACAAGATTCTATGTTTGTCTGATGGCTTTGGGAAGTTATCTTCACAACCTATTCCAAAACCCTGCACTTTAAGCTAATGTAGGTTTGCTACTAGATAATATAATAGTGTCTGATCAATTTTATAAGCGCTTCATTTTAGGGTTGTTGTTTACTCAAGGGTGTGAAAGTGAAACTTATCATGTTTTAGACTTGACTCCAAAAGAATGCAAAATAATGAAATGCAACTCTTTTTCCTTAATGAATCCTACATATGGGATGGAGAAGAGGTTCAACTTTCTTTAACAAAAACACCCAATTCCCAAATGCAATCTCCCTATCTACACTACCCAAAATAAAGAATGTAATCATCTTCTTTGTTTGATTCTAATATATAAAGAAAGAAAATGCAAATCCTTTAACGCTCCATTACCTTCAATCAAAACAAAATAGTCGAATGCAGATACAAAAGACACAAAGCAAAAAAGGATTTCAAACAAAGCATGTGTTAATGATTACAGTTGCGTGAGACATCCTCCAGGACACAAACCTGAGAGAGAGCCCATGAGTTGGGTGTGCCCATGAGATGGGTGTGTGGTTCCTATCTGAGACAGAACTGGAACGTTATGTTGGCCTCCTCTGTGAAGAGAGTTGAGATGATACTCCAAATGATTCTCCTGTGTAATGCGGTGAGAAAGAAGATCTGTTGAGTTGGGCATGCCTGTGGCTGAGCACAAGTGAATGTGTGGAAAATCCCATGAGTTGGGTGTATCATTCTGAGACAAAGATGAAATGATGTATTAGCCTCCTCTAAGCAGAGAGTTGAGATGATGTGATACTCCAAATGATTCTCCTGTGTAACGCAATGAGAAAGAAGATCTGTTGAGTTGGACGTGCCTATGGTTGAGCACAGGTGAACGTGATCCTAGTGGTTGAGCACTATCGAGTGTGATTTTCCTATGAGACGCGGTGAGATAGAGATGTGGACATCCATGTGGTTGAGCACAGATGGATGTGCCCCTAGTGATTGAACACTAGTGGGTGTATGAGATCCCTTGCTATATTGTTCAAGAGTTAGACTTACCTGTAACCCTATTTTTGATGTAAAGGGTACAGATCGGCCCCACCATAAAGTGAAAGATAATTAATATGGTAATTATTTATTATATTGTAAGTTATTGAGGTCATCCCTATTGTGACAATAGACACCATTGTTGATAGTTTCAGTCTAATATAAGTAAAGGTAAATTCCCCATTGAGAAATCATATCACAAGTGTGAGTTTGGAAATTTCAGTAAGTACTTACTTAATTTCAGTAAGTACTTACTTCTTGGGAAAAGTGTGCACCTCTCTTGGGCGCTAGTCTTCTAGGGTTTGTGAGCACCCTTTTGTGTGTTAGTCTTTTATGGTGGTGGAGGTCTTTCTCTTGAAGAATATAGCAAAGAATTGGTTGGGTTTTCTTCCATTGTTGAGAAGGTTTTCCCAGGATACTTCTTATGTACTTGTGCATGGTGTTTCTTCTTGTGATCTTGGTTGCTGCAACAAATTGTTTATGATTCAAGTAAAATGCTAAAAATGGAATGGACTTCATGCTTAAGCCTATCTTATTGAAAAATCAACATAGTTTCAAAGCATAGGTCTTGAAGAACCCATTGCACACGCAATTTTCATCCATCCTCTCTCTCTCTCCTGCAAAACCATACGGCCCTCCTAGGGTTTCCAAAAATTTTGTATAGCCTACCTTTCTGAGAAGTTTCAGCACTTGTCACTTGGATGTTGGGGCTAAAAAGAGCATAGGAGTGTACGACCTCCTTCAGCGCACCTCCAACAAGCTTCAGATTGCATTTCCAAGCATTTTGACTTTTTGGCCCTAAGGTTTCTAGGGTTTCACTAATTTCTACAGAAATTTCAGAATTAGGGTTTCTACAACTCTTTGAAGGAGCTCTTCAGCTCACCAGTGATCTCCTATCCTTCAATCTTATTGTTGGAAGTCAAAAGTCCAACAAAACCTAAAAGTGCTAGCTTAGCCTAGTCGTTAGGTTTTCTAGGCCAGTTGACAAGGGTTTGTGAAGAATCTAAGATTATGATCAACAAAATCATGATGGAAGACAAGCTTGATAGATCAAGCAAACTCAGTTCCTGGAAGCCAAGACTTCAAGGAGATGAAGACATCAACATCTCATCAATCTCAGGTATGGTCCCTACCAATGATAATACTTGGTTAATTGACAGTGGTGCCTCCAGGCACATGACCGGTTTTAGAGATCACCTAACAAATTTTGTTGAGAAAGAGACACATCTACATGTTGTCCTTGGAGATGATGTCAGATATAATGTGAAAGGGGTTGGAACTTCTACCTTCCAGCTAGACTCAAATATGCAGCTTCAACTAAGAGAATTATTATATGTTCCTGGAACGAAGAGGAACCTCGTCTCCATTTTTTCCTTGGAAGACAAAGGCTACAAGGTTACCTTTTCAGAAGGAAGATCTCTTGCATGGCACAAAGACTCTCATATAAATTCAGCCAAGGTAATTGGTGTTCAAGAAAACAACTTGTACAGATTAACCATCAAACCAGTCTAGGCCCTTCTACATGACACTGTCAGCTTGAGTGAGCTATGGCATAGAAGACTTGCTCAAATTCATTATAGAGCTCTCCCATCTCTAGGGAAGATGGTAACAGGTCTTCCAGAAAATAAAAATTCATCATAATGGTGTTTGCAAAGGTTGTGCTCTTGGCAAGAATGTTAAAGGATCCTTCTTGAGTAGTGACAATAGATACAAGGAAATCTTGGACTTGATTCATTCAGATGTGTGTGGGCCAATGACTCATGCATCTCTGAATGGGTACTTGTACTATGTACTCTTCATAGATGATCACTCTCGAAAGACTTGGATTTACTTCCTGAAAAACAAGGATGGAGCCCTAGATAAATTTCAAGAATTCAAAGCTCAGGTTGAAAACCTGACCGAAAGAAAGATCAAGGTACTAAGATTAGATAATGGAGGACAATACACCTCCAAAGATTTCAGCAATTTATGTATTGAAGCAAGGATCAAGAGGGAATTCACAGTTCGTTACAACCCTCAGCAAAATGGGGTTGCAGAGAGGAAAAACAGAACTATCATCGAGGCAACCAAAGAAATGATTCATGATCAAAGTCTACCTATGACTCTATGGGCAGAAGCATGCATGACAACAGTGTATGTCCAGAACAGGAGTCCTCATCTGATCTTGAAGAACATTACTCCAGAAGAATCCTTCACCGGAGTGAAGCCTGAGATTGGACACTTTAAGATATTTGGGTGCCTAGCATATTTCCATGTACCCAAAGAGAAGAGATCCAAGCTAGACCCTTCAGGAAGAAAAGGCACATTTGTAGGATACAGTCAATCCTCAAAAGCATATCAGATCTATATTCTTGGTAAAAAAGAAATTGAAATAAGAAGAGATATTACTTTTGAAGAAGAGATAGCTTTCCAGAAATCCAGAGAATCTCAGATGGAAATTGATAGTGAGACAATGCCTTCTCCCCCTTCAGTAGTTCAGAGGGAGACAAACATTATTCCAGTTGATCCAGTTGCTCCAGTTGATCCAGTTGTTCCAGCCGATCCAGTTACTCCAGTCGACATGCCCAGAGATATTACAGTAGAACGTAAAAGGCTAGCTTAGGCACGACAAACTCTACAGGAAGCAGAGGGACATGCAACCCCTCAAGGGACAACCAGAGAGAGCAAGAGACCAAAGAGATTCTCAAGCTACCTTCCATCCATGAGTCATATCATTGACTCTAAGCCTTGTTGTCATGGAGAAGCTTCAGGTGAACAGATATGGAAAGATGCCATGAGAGAAGAATATCAATCCATTTTGAAAAATGATGTATGGGATATTGTTCTGAGACCAGAGGGAAAGTTTGTGGTGACTACCAAATGGATTTATAAAAACAAACATGCAACTGATGGTAGCATTGAGAAGTACAAAGCGATATTTGTAGCCAGAGGGTTCTCACAAGTAAAGGGAGTTGACTACGATGATACATTTGCTCTAGTAGCCCGATACACTTCCATTTGTTCTATCAATTGCACTAGTTGCTTCCATGGGTTGGAAGCTACATCATATGGATGTAAAGACAACCTTTCTCAATGGTGAAATTAAGGAAGAAGTTTATATCGAGCAGCTAGAAATATTAGTTATACACAATGAAAGATCTCATGTGTGCAGGTTGAAGAAAGTCTTGTATGGACTAAAACAAGCACCACGTGCTTGGTACGAGAAAATGGATGGATTCCTGATGAGTTTGGGCTTCAGCAAAAGTGTTGTTCATCCAAACCTTTATTATCACATTGATGGCAATGAGTGCTTGATCTTGGTCCTATATGTGGACGATCATTTCCTCATCGGTTCAGAGAGACTCATTGTTGAATGAAAACAAGCCTTGACAGCTAAATTTGAGATGAAGGATTTAGGCTTGATGCATTACTTCTTGGAACTAGAAGTATGGTAGAGGAAAAACGAAATTTTCTTGAGTCAAGGAAAATATACTATGGAGATATTGAAAAAGTTCGATATGACATAATGCAAATCCATGCCTACACCAATGGTGATGGATTTGAAGAAGATGAGTGATGCTGATTCAGGAGAGATTGATCCACACTTGTACAGACAATTGATTGGATCACTAATGTATCTGGTTAACACCAGACCGAATATATGTTATGCAGTGAATGTGCTTAGCCAATTCATGAGCCAACCGAGACAGACTCACTGGATAGCAGCAAAACATGTATTGAGATACCTACGAGGCACATATGGTTATGGCCTAAGATATGCCTCTTGTGTAGACTTGAGCCTGTAGGGATACGCCGATACAGATTGGGTAGGGAGCGTAGTGGATTGGAAGATCACCTATGGTTATTGCTTTACTTTAGGGTCTGCCATGGTTTCTTGATGTAGCAGGAAACATAGCTCTATGGCATTGGGTACCGCAGAGGCAGAGTACATTGCATTGAGTGTGGCAATCCACAAAGCAGTGTGGCTTCGCAAACTTCTTACCGATTTATTCGATCATGAGATGGATCCTACTACTATTCATTGTGATAACCAGAGCTATGTGAAGCTCTCTGAGAACCCTGTGTTTCATGATAGATCGAAACACATCGAGATAAAATATCACTATATCAGAGACATGGTGCAGAGGAAGATAGTACACGTGCAGTACCTTCTTACCCGTGAGCAGATCGCAGATATCTTCACCAAACCGCTTGCCAAGACGAAGTTTGAATACTTACATGAGAGACTTGGCCTGGTGGAGAACGCCTCCCTAACTGAGAGGGAGTGTTGATGATTACAACTGTGTCAGACATCCTCCAGGACATAGACCTGAGAGAGAGCCCATGAGTTGGGTGTGCCCATGAGATGGGTGTGTGGTTCCTATCTGAGACAGAAATGGAATGTTATGTTAGCCTCCTCTGTGTAGAGAGTTGAGATGATACTCCAGATGATTCTCATGTGTAATGCACTGAGAAAGAAGATCTCTTGAGTTGGACGTGCATGTGGCTGATCACAGGTGAATGTGTGGAAAATCCCATGATTTGGGTGCATTGTTCTGAGACATAGATGAAATGATATATTAGCCTCCTCTAAGCAGAGAGTTGAGATGATGTGATACTCTAGATTATTCTCCTGTGTAACGCAGTGAGAAAGAATATTTGTTGAGTTGGGTGTGTCTGTGGTTGATCACAGGTGAACATGATCCTAGTGGTTGAGCATTAATGAGTGTGGTTCTTCTATGAGACACAATGAGATAGAGATATGGACATCCTGTGGCTGAGCAAAAATGGATGTGCCCCTAGTGGTTGAGCACTAGTGGGTGTATGAGATCCCTTGCTATATTGTTAAAGAGTCAGACTTACCTGTAACCCTATTTGTGATGTAAAGGGTACAGGTCAGCCCCACCATAAAGTGAAATATAATTAATGTAAAAGATAATTAATATGGTAATTATTAATTATATGGTAAGTTATTGAGGTCGGCCCTGTTGTGCCAATAGACACCATTGTTGATAGGTTCAGTCTAATATACGTAAAGGTAAATTCCCCATTGAGGAATTGTATCACACGTGTGAGTTTGGAAATTTCAGCAAGTACATACTTCTTGGGAAAAGTGGGCACCTATCTTGGGCCCTAGTCTTCTAGGGTTTGTGAGCACGTTTTTGTATGCTAGTCTTTTATGGTGGTGGAGGTCTTTCTCTTTAAGAATATAGCAAAGGATTGGTTGGTTTTTCTTCCCTTGTTGAAAAGGGTTTCCCAGGATACTTCTTGTGTACTTGTGCATGGTGTTTCTTCTTGTGATCTTGATTGTTGCAACAAATTGTTTATGATTTAAGTAAAATGCTAAAGATGGAATGAAATTCATGTTTAAGCCTAGATTATTGAAAAATCAACAGCATGCACTCACAAGCTAACGAGAAATAAAAGAAACAAGTATGATAACTCACTCAATCAAGGACTCGACAATCGACAAGCATTCAAGGAAAACAAGAAAGTTCATAGAAGAATCCAAAAAATGATAGGGAGAAAGAGAAACCACTCAATTGCCTTGATAAAACAAGCAGCAAGAAAGAGAAAACCAAGCTAGGTTGTGCTAAGCATAAATTCTCAAGTCATTCAAAGAGGAAAGATTTGAAAATTAACTTAAGACCAACAAAACTTTGCAGAAGTTTTCAATCAGATAACCAGAAACTTTTGCAAGACCTAGATGAAACCAAGAAGAAAGAAGGTGAATCAATGTAGCAAATTGGAAAATCTCGCAAGCTCAAACAAGACAATGAAAAGAGTGACAAGAAGCCATATCCTCAACCTAAACAAAGTCACAAGAAAAAGTGCGGACTCTAGGAAAAGACCTCCAACAAAGGGTTGAGCAAAATAGGGCAGATTCTCCTTGATCTGCTCAAAACAAGAGAGAAACGCTCCCTGAAACAAAGAGACAAAGTGCTATAGCACTCCCTGAGAGACCACTGAGGAGCATTGATTAGATAGTCAGTGCCTTGGTAGCCATTATGGGGGAGCGCTCGTCCTATACATGCTTGAAAATAAGCATAAAAAAGAAAAAATTCAAGAGAGATTGGCTTGGTAACTATGACTATTGCTTGATGAAACAAAGAGAAGAGGTAATGCTCAAAAAATAATCAACCAAACAAGATCAAAATAGGAAAAGGTTTAGACAATCCAAGTGTTAGAAAAATTTGAGTGCTCGTTTAACCATAGACAATATAGCAATATTGTCACCCAACCATAGGCACAAAGGCCACCCCCGAGCACCTTAACCTTGACAGATAGAATAATTATGGTAGCAGATCAATAGCCAACCAAGGCTAGCACACCAAGCAAGGATAATAAAAGACCAAGAAAAAAGTACAAACCGATAACCCAAGACAAGATCACTACTGCAGCAGTTGCAGTTATCCTTCACTCATGCGCACTTCTTGTCCTTATGCAATCGTGAGTGAATGAATGACAAATGAGCTCTTGCGCACTCTATTTATACTGCTCCATCTTAACTGAATGGGCTGACTTCTCTACCTGGGGGCTAATAACTCAATTTTAATTATTCTATTAATCCCATTGGTCTTCTAGGGTTATTATCCAAGGCTTTAGGGTTTCTCTTGCTTCCCAGAATATTCTAGTATCGTCAAAGGTTACAAGTGGAGGTTAATACCTCCTGTAGCTACCATAATATCAAAACTCCCTCCTAGCTAGGGAGGTATTAAAGGCAATGGTCTTGAGCAGAAATAAACCATTTAACCGGTAGCATCATCATAGCCACACACGCTATCTCATGATCAAATCACGAGCACTGCAAGATAGCAGATATATAAAATATGCAGAACAGAAATGAAATGCTAGAAATGACAGAATAACAGTAAAATATCCAGCACAATCTTCACAATACACAGAAATGATATACGAAATAGCAATAGAAATAGCACTTTGAATCAGATAGCAATGTTCACAGGCCTCTTCGAGGGGGCAACCTCCAGTCGAGCAGCGCTCTGTTACAATAATATCCAAGCTAGGGTTTTTCATACCCTCGACCCTTATTTATACTAAATATGCCTATTAAGAGAAGCATCTAGAGGAAGATCCTTCTAGAAGCGGAAGCTTCTATTAGGTCTTCTTACATCCGCCTTATTCTATTTTATTGAAAGGTCTTATTAATATTGACCTTTATTACATCCGAATACATTGATCTACCTATGTGCGGGTTAGGACCTTAACATGTCTGCCCCCCTTAAAAACAACCTTGTCCTCAAGGCTTGAGATGTGGAAACTGTTGTAGAATGGTAGCTGGTTCCGAAGTCGCATCTGCTGGAGTCATATCTTTCCACTGTACTAGCACTTCCTTGATGGTTCTATGACGCAGGCGACGCTCCCTCTGGTCCAAAATTGCTTCTGGTTGTAGCCAAATGGATCCTTCTTCAGCTAACTATGGAAGGTTGGTTTGAATTTGGCACCTAGTTCCAATCACCTTCTTCAAGCATGAAACATGAAAAACAGGATGTAGCTTCGACTGACTGGGCAGAGCTAACTGATATGCGACTTGTCCCACACGCTTTAGAACTGTGTAAGGGCCATAAAATTTGGGTGCTAGCTTCTGACATTGCTCGGC
>JASDQU010240954.1:97827-124091 GCA_032191745.1 Picea mariana
ACTACAACACTAAATGCTTTTGGAATTGAGCATATATAGTGCGTGGCTATCTTTGAAACAAAATACTTCCCTGGGTTGATAATTTATGTTTCACTTAGTTGTTTAAAATTAATTAAGCAATTATAGTGACCAACAACGCTCTATTACAATAATATCCAAGCTAGGGTTTTTCATACCCTCGGCCCTTATTTATACTAAATATGTCTATTAAGAGAAGCATCTAGAGGAAGATCCTTCTAGAATCGGAAGCTTCTATTAGGTCTTCTTACATCTGCCTTATTTTATTTTATTGAAAGGTCTTATTAATATTGACCTATGTGCGGGTTAGGACCTTAACAAGCACCATCATCACTATCCAACTAGATAGTCTCCATGGCAATCAGAACACTGCCATCCAATAGAACACAATTGTGTCTATTCATAGTGGTATACAACTACTATCCATTGGTACACAACCACTCTTAGTAGCACACAGCTACTAACCAGTGACACACAGTCACTATCACTAGATCACATCCACCACAGTAGCATACAACTATTGTCCAAGGACATATAGTCTCTATAACAATCATATCATCTGCATAAACAATATCATGATACAAATTGAGTCATCTACGCCATTCTTCCACTCACATTTGTGAGATCTGGAAGAGCATCTTCCCTCGGAAAGTAAAATATCAGCCATGGGCTATCTAGACTATTCTTCCCAAGGATAGAAGAACAATTTCCCATGATTTCTGACCCTGGACCATTCACCTAACTGGGTCATTCCTCTGGCTCTAATCATAGTGAAACCTAGAGAGAATGAGTCTACCCTCGAGAATGTATTTCCATGATTGTTGAACCTGGACCATTCACCTAACTGGTGTTGATATTATGGTAGCTTCAGGAGGTATCAACCTCCATTGTGACCCTTTGAAGAGATTAGAATATTTCGGAAGAAAGAAAAGAAGTAAATGTAACCCTAGAAGAGATGTCGGCTGAGAGAGATAATTAATATGAATTAATTAGTACCCAGAATGAGAAGTCGGCCCAGATAACCTGCCAGAGCCAGTATAAATACAGGGTGCCAGTTCTCATTTTACAAACAGCTCTCAGAATTACAGAGAGAGACTTGTGCGCACTGCAATCTGGAAGTCTTGTGCGCAAGTTCTGGAGAAGGTGTTGCCGCCAGTTCTGAAGCCTATTGCTTCTATATTTTGGGTTGAACTCTCTGATCATCTTTGGTTACTTCTTGCTTGGTGCATTAGCCTTGCTTGGATATTGGATTGCAACCATGATTCTTCTCTCCGTCAAGGTCAAGGTGTTCGGAGGGTGGCTTCGACCTATGGTTGGGTGACAATAGTGATATTGTTTATGGTAAAACGAGCACATTCTAACAGGTTATGGGCCCACACCTCCTTCATTCATTCTAACCGCTGGAAGGAAGCATAGCCATTAGGATACAAAGCTCGTTGAAGAATTGTCACTAGGGTTTACTAGAAGGATCGTTGAAGAACTGTCGCTAGGGTTTACCAGCAGGAGCAGCTTCCAAGACACCGTTATTAGGGTTACTCGCAGGAGCAGTTGCAGAAACCCTAAAACCTTGATCCAGCACCTTGTGATGGAACATCTCGCTCAAGAAGAAGGTATTCAAGTGTGCCTTAGTCTAGCGCATCTCTTGGCACTCTTAGAAGGCAGAAACGTCAAAGTTGAAGTTTTGGATCAAGGCATGACTAGTCACCAGTCAACCGAAGTCATGAGTGAAAAGACTAGTCATCTACACTACTCAACACTCAGAGGAACGATTGAAGATGACATGTGGATAATTGATAGTGGAGCTTCCAGGCATATGACGAAAGATCAAGCCAAAATCTCAAATCTAAATGAGAAGAAGACATCGTACAAAGTAAAGCTTGGAGACAAAAGCACTTACCCAGTCGAAGGATTTGGACAAGCCTCAAGTTGAAAACAGGTAACAATGTTCATTTGAGCAATGTCTTATATGTACCTAGTTTAGAAAAGAATCTTGTATCCATATCTTGCCTAGAAGACAAAGGAAAAATAATAGCTTTCGTAGATGGAAAAGTGTTATCTTGGCACAAAGACTCTAGCATAGAGAATGTTAGGGTTATTGGAACCCATGAAGGAAATCTATATAGACTACTAGAACAAAATGAAGAAGATCTTGTACATGATGAAGTCAATCCCAATGAACTTTGGCATAGAAGGTACGTTCATATTAACTATCAATCATTACCTTTTCTCAAAAGGATGGTTGAAGGAATACCAGAATTGCAGTCTACACATGAAGGAATTTGCAAAGGATGTTCTCTTGGAAATAATATCAAGAAACCATTCCCAAGCAACAACAATAGATCTAAGGAGATTCTAGATCTAATACACTCAGATGTTTGCGGTCCGATGCCAGTCAAATCTCTAGGAGGTTCTCTTTACTACGTAATCTTCATAGATGATTACTCAATAAAGACTTGGTTATATCTCCTGAAGACAAAGGACGAAGTATTCAGCGAGTTTCAAGAATTCAAAGCAGAGATAGAGAACCTCACGAACAAGAAAATCAAGACCTTGAGAACAGATAATGGAGGAGAATACACATCAAAGGAATTTGTTGCCTTCTGCAAACCGACAGGGATTAGGAGAGAGCTGGTTGTTCCTCATAATCCTCAACAAAATGGTGTAGCGGAAAGGAAAAATAGATCTATTGAAGAAGCCGTGAAGGCACTACTAAACGATCAAGGTTTCTATATGTTATTATGGGGAGAAGCAACCATGACAACAATATATGTTTAGAACAGAAGTCCTCACGACATATTGAAGGACATGACTCCAGAAGAAGCCTTCTCAAGAAAGAAACCTAATGTGGAAAACCTAAGAATCTTTGGATGTCCTTTTTACTCTCACATTCCCAAGGACAAAAGGAATAAATTAGAACCCTCAGGAAAGAAGGGCATATTCGTGGGATATAGTGAATCATCCAAAGCCTATAGAGTCTATATCCCAGAACAACATAAGATTGAAGTCAGGGGAGATGTGACCTTCAATGAAAAGATGGCTTTCAAGAAATCCATAGAAGAAACTATAGAACAAGAAGAGCATGAAGAACCTATTGAAGAAAGCACATGTCTTCCAAAGAACCAGAATGACGAAAAGAAACAACTTGATCATTCGATGCAACCATGGGAGACCATTGATTCAAACACTGTACCTAAGACCAAGAAATGACCAGATTGGCTTGAAGCTACCTTACAAGAAACAGAAAGACTCAAGGCCCCAGAGGGGACCTTCAGAAAAAGTAAGAAGCCCAAAAGATTCTCAAGCTATGCAGCATGTATGACAAAGCTTTTAGATGAAGAACCTACCACATTTGAAGAGGTAGTTCAGAAGAAACAATGGAAAGAAGCTATGACAGAAGAACACCAATCCATCATGAAAAATGATGTATGGGAAATTGTGCCTAGACCTAAAGAAAAATCAGTAGCAACTTCAAAATGGGTATATAAGATCAAACATGCAGCAGACAGAAGCATGGATAAATATAAAGCAAGGTTCGTAGCTAGAGGGTTCTCCCAAAAGGAGGGACAAGACTATAATGAAAAATTTTCTCTGGTTGCTAGATATACTTCCATTAGAGCTATCATATCTCTTGCCACTTCCATAGGATGGAGTTTACATCAAATGGAGGTAAAGATAGCTTTCCTCAATGCAACAATCGAAGAAGAAGTATATATTGAACAAACTCAAGGGTTTGAAGTACATTCCAGAGACACTCATGTTTGCAGACTAAAGAAAGCTTTATATGGACTCAAGCAAGCTCCAAGAGCTTGGTATGCCAGAATAGACAGCTATATAATGAGACTTGGTTTCTTCAAAAGTCATGCAGATCCAAATCTTTACTACAAAGTCGTGAACAATGCGTCTGTGATTCTACTACTATATGTCGACGATCTATTGCTAACAGGTGAAGAGTCTCTCATCATCCAGTGCAAAAAGGAACTAGCCTCTGAGTTTGATATGAAAGATCTTGGTCTCATGCATTATTACTTAAGTATGGCAAAAGCGTGGTGAAGTATTCCTTGGACAACTAAAGTATGCAATAAATATTCTTTAGAAGTTTGGAATGATGGATTGCAAATCCATGGACACTCCTATGACTACAGATATAAGAAAAGTAAGAGATTCTGATTCTGATGCAATAGATCTATCACTATATCGACGATTGATTGGGTCATTGATCTATTTGGTAAATACTCGACCAGATATTTTCTTTGTCGTGAACACACTAAGTCAGTTCCAGGTGGAAACTAGACATGAGCATTAGACAGTTGCAAAGCATGTTCTAAGGTATATTCTTGGAACACTAAACTATGGTTTAAGATATACAACATCCAGTGATATACAGCTTCATGGATTCCCAGATTCAGATTAGGCAGGAAGTGCAGAAGACAGAAAGAGTACTTCAGGGATGTGTTTCAACTTGGGCTCCGCTATGATATCTTGGGGCGGCAGGAAACAGAAGTCTGTCGCACTCAGCGCAGTAGAAGCAGAATATATCGCAGCATGTGAGGCATGTACCAAAGCAATATGGGTGAGAAAGTTGATTTCTTATTTATTTGATCAGGTTCCAGATTCGACCATAATACACTGTGACAATCAGAGTTGTATAAGGCTATTAGAACACCCAGTGTTTCATGAACGGTCGAAACACATTGAGATCAAATACTACTTTATTCGAGATAAATTCCAAGAAGGAGAAGTAAAGTTCCAGTATATCCCCACAGATGAGTAGACATCAGATATCCTGAAAAATCCTTTGTCCAGAATAAAGTTTTCATATTTCTGAGACAAATTGGGGATCGTGGAAATAACTCCCTTAGCTTAAAGGGAAGAAATGACTCTCCAGGTTGGGAGGTAGCACTAGCATATCATTGAATTGAGGACAGTCACTTTCAAATTTGAAAAATGGTCCAACTTGGGAAGTTTCTTTCCAGTTCAGAAAGTGGTTGAGATTTCTAATGGACAGGCATTTTCCAGTTCGAAAAATGTTCCAGATCGAATGTTCATTTTCGTAATGAAAATGGTTCGATGGATTGTTGATGTAACATAGACAACGATTTCCCATTGTGGTTAACATGGGGAATGGTCTAGGATAGTCTCTCTTCTTGACGGTTACTCAAGAAGACTGGTCCGCCTGGCCAGACAGTCATTCTTTCAAAGCTCAAAGTTGTGAGCAGTTTCAAAGAATGGTTTGTTTTGGAGGTTGGTGCAGGACAATCATTTCCTTTGGAAATGGTCCGGACAGTCATTCCCTAGGGCAGATTCATTCTCTCCAGGTTGCACTTTATTTAGTGTCTGAGGAATGGCCCAGATAGGTGAATGGTCCAGGTTCATCAATCAGGGACAGGCATTCCCTAGGGCAGACTCATTCGCTCCAGGTTGCACTTTGTTTAGTGCCGGAGGAATGGCCTACGATAGGGAATGGTCCAGGCTCAGAAATCGGGACAGTTATTCTTCCTTGCTTGAGAAGAATAGTCCAGATAACCCATCATTGATGTTCTACTCTGAGGGCAAATGCTCTTCCAGATCTCACAGATGTGAGTGGAAGAATGGCCCAAATGACTCGGTTTATATCATAACATTGTTTCTGTGCAGGATGATATCAGTTGATATGTTGGAGACTGTATGTCTCCAGAAAGTAGAGATATGTTACTGTGGTGGATATGTTCCACAGTTTGTGTTTGTGCATCATGGATTGAGTAGTTGTGTACTACTATGGATAAACACAGTTGTGTTTTGTCAGTTGACATTGTGTCAGTTGTCATGGATATTATCCAGTTGGATAATAATGACAATGCTCGTGATGTTACCAGTTGAATGATCTGTTTGTGCTCAAGACCATTATTAGTTATACCTCCCTAGCTAGGAGGGAGTGTTCATATTATGGTAGCTTCGAGAGGTATCAACCTCCATTGTGACCCTTTGACGCGATTAGAATATTCTGGAAGCAAGAAAAGAAGTAAATGTAACCCTAGAAGAGATGTCAGTTGAGAGAGATAATTAATATGAATTAATTAGTACCCAGAATGAGAAGTCGACCCAGGTAACCTGCCAAAGCCAATATAAATGCAGGGTGCCAGTTCTCATTTTACACACAGCTCTCAGAATTACAGAGAGACACTTGTGTGCACTACAGTTTGGCAGTCTTGTGCGCAAGTTCTAGAGAAGGTGTTGCCGCCAGTTCTGAAGCCTATTGCTTCTATCTTTTGGGTTGGACTTGTTGATCAGCTTTGGTTACTTCTTGCTTGGTGCATTAGCCTTGCTTGGCTATTGGATTGCTACCAGGATTCTTCTCTCTGTCAAGGTCAAGATGCTCGGGGGGTGGCTTTGACCTATGGTTGGGTGACAATAGTGATATTGTCTATGGTAAAATGAGCACATTCTAACAACTGGGCCATTCCTCCGGCACTAATCATAGTGCAACCTAGAGAGACTGAGTCTTCCTTAAGGAATGACTGTCTGAACCATTTCCTAAGGAAATGACTCTCTTGCACCAACCTCCAAAATAGATCATTCTCCGAAACTGCTCACAATTGTGAACTTCGAAGGAATGACTGCCCAGCAAGGCAGACCATTCTACTTGACCACTACTCATAGTGACTACCAAGAAGAATGATTGTCCTATACCATTCCCCAACACTGGCCACAAGGGGAATCGTTGTCTATGGTACATCAGCAATCTATTGGACCATTTTCATTACAAAAATGATTGTTCGATCTGGACCATTTTCCGAACTAGAAAATGCATGTTCATCAGAAATTTCGAACCACTTTCTAGACTGGAAAGGAACTGCCCAACCTGGACCATTTTCTAAACAGGAAAATGACTTCCCGTGAATCAATAATATATATCAATGCTCCCTCCCAATATGGGGAGCCATTTCTTCCCTTTCAGCTAAGGGAGTTATCTCCATGAGCCCCATCTTATCCCTTAAGTACGCAAAATTTATCATGGACAAAGGCTTTGTCAAAATATATGCTACCTGCTCATCTGTGGAGATATACTGGAGTTCCACTTCTCCTTCCTGGACTTTATCACGAATAAAGTAGTATTTGATCCCAATATGTTTCGATCGGTCATGAAACACTGGGTGTTCTGATAGCCTTATATAACTTCGATTGTCACCGTATATTATGGTCGAATATGGTACTTGATCAAATAATCCAAAAATCATCTTCCTCAACCATATTGCTTCGGTACATGCCTCACATGTTGTGATATATTCTGCTTCTATTGTGCTGAGTGCAACAGACTTATGTTTCATGTTGGCCCATGATATCATAGCAGAGCCCAAACTGAAACACATCCCTGAAGTACTCTTGTCTTCTGCACTCCCTGCCCAATCTGAATCTATGAATCCATGAAGTTGTATATCACTGGATGAGTTGTATCTTAAACCATAATTTAGTGTCCCACAAATATATCTTAGAACATGTTTTGCAGCGATCCAGTGCTCATGTTTGGATTCCGACTGGAACTAGATTAAAGTGTTTACAACAAAGAAAATATCTGGTCAAGTATTCACTAGATACATCAACGACCCAATCAATTGTCGATATAGGGACGGGTCTATTGGATCAGACTCTGAGTCTCTTACTTTTCTTATATCTGTGGTCATAGAGTGGCCATGGATTTGCAATCCATCATTCCAAATTTCTGAAGAATGTTCACTACATACTTTCCTTGTCTAAGGAATATTTCACCACATTTTTGCCATACTTCTAGTCCCAAGTAATAGTTCATGAGACCAAGGTATTTCATATCGAACTCAAAAGTTAATTCCTTCTTACACTGGGTGATGAGAGACTATGCACCTGTCAAGAATAAGTCGTTGACATACATCAGTAGAATCACAAGTGCATTGTTCACAACCTTGTAGTAGAGATTTGGATCTGCATGACTCTTATAAAAACCAAGTCTTACTAAGTAACTATCAATTATGGCATACCAAGCTCTTGGAGCTTGCTTGAGTCCATACAGGGATTTCTTTAATCTGCAAACATGAGTGTCTCTGGAATGTACTTCAAAACTTTGAGGTTGTTTTGTGTATACTTCTTCTTCAAGTGCTCCATTGAGAAAAGTTGTCTTTACATCCCTCTGATGTAGAGTCCATCCCATGGAAGCAGCAAGGGACATAATGGCTCTAATAGAAGTATATTTGGCAACAGGAGCAAAGGTTTCGTCATGATTTTCTCCCTCCTTATGGGAGAACCCTCTAGCTACGAACCTTGTCTTGTATTTGTCCACACTTCCATCTATTGCATGTTTGATCTTATAGACCCATTTTGAAGTTACCATTGATTTTTCCTTGGGTTTAGGCGTGATTTCCCACACGTCATTTTTCATGATAGATTGGTATTCTTCTGTCATGGCTTCTTTCCACTGCTTCTTCTAAGTTGCTTCTTCAAATGTGGTGGGTTCTTCATTTATAAATGTTTTCATACATGTTGCATAACTGAAGAATATTTTGGGATTTTTGCTTTCTCTGAAGGTGCCACTTGGAGCTTTGAGTCTTTCTGCTTCTTGTAGAGTAGCTTCAAGCCAAGTTGGAAGTTTTCTAGTTTTTGGTACAGTGACTGATTCAATAGGTTCGCATGGTTGCATCGGATGATCAAATTGTTATGGTTCTAAATTCTGACTTTCTAGAAGACAGGTGTTTTCTTCTTTAAGCTCTTCATATTCTTCTTCTTCCATGGATTCTTCTATAGATTTCTTGAAAGCCATCATCTCATTTAAGGTTACGTTTTTGTTGACTTCAATCTTATGTTGTTCTGGAATATAGATTTTGTAGGCTTTGGATGATTCATTATATCCAACAAATATGCCCTTCTTTCCTGAGGATTCTAGCTTCTTCCTTTTATCCTTAGGGATATGAATGTAAATAGGGCACCCAAATATTCTTAAGTGTTCCACATTGGGTTTCTTTCCTGAGAAGACTTCTTCTGGAATCATATCCTTCAATATGCGGTGGGGACTTCTGTTCTGAACATATATTGTTGTCATGGTTGCTTCTCCCCATAAATACATGGATAAAACTTGATCATTCATTAGTGCCTTCACGGTTTCCTTAATGGATCTATTCTTTGTTTCTACTACACCATTTTGTTGAGGATTATGAGGAACAGTCAGCTCCCTCCTAATCCCTGTTGATTTGCAAAAGGAAACAAATTCCTTGGATATGTATTCTCCTCCATTATCTGTTCTCAAAGTCTTGATTTTCTTGCTTGTGAGGTTTTCTATTTCTGCTTTGAATTCTTGAAACTTGCTGAAAACTTCATCCTTTGTCTTTAAGAGATATAACCGAGTTTTTCTTGAGTAATCATTTGTGTAGGTTACATAATAAAGAGAACCTCCTAGATATTTGACTGGCATTGGACTGCAAACATCTGAATGTATTAGAACTAGGATTTCCTTAGATCTATTATTGCTACTTGAGAATGGATTCTTAACATTTTTACCAAGTGCACATCCTCTGCAAATTCTTTCATGTGTAGATTGTAGTTCTAGTATTCCTTCAACCATTTTCTTGAGGAAAAGTAATGCTTGATAGTTAAGATGAGCATACTTTCTATGCCAAAGTTCATTGGAATTAAATTCATCATGTACAAGAGCTTCATCATTACGTTCTAGTAGTATGTATAATCTGCTTTCACGAGTTCCAATAACTCTAGCATTCTCTATGCAGGAGTCTCTAGACCAAGATAGTACTTCACCATCTACAAAGGCTATTCTATTTCCTTTGTCTTCTAAGCATGATATAGATACCAGATTCTTTTCTAAACTAGGTACATTTAATACATTACTCAAATGAACATTGTTACCTGATTTCAATTTGATGGAGGCTTAACCAATTCCTTTGACTGAATAGGTGTTCTTGTCTCCAAGTTCTACCTTGTAGGATGTCTTCTTTTCATTCAGCCTAGAGAGTCTGACCTGGTCTCCTGTCATAAGCCTAGAAGCTCCACTGTCAATTATCCACATGTCATCTTGAAGAGTTCATGTAAGAGATGAATAGTGTAGATGATATGTCTTTTCATTCATGATTTATGTTGACTGATCGCTGGTCAAACATTGACTTTGACTCAAAATCTCAACCTTGACGTGTTTTCCTTATGAGAGTGTCAATAGGTGCGTTGGACTAAGGCGCACTAGAATATCCTCTCTTTGAGTAAGGTGTTCCATCATAAGGTGTTGGGCAAGAGGTTTTAGGGTTTGCAGTTGCACCTGCTAGTAACCCTAGCGGCAACGCTTCAAATAACTACACCTGCTAGAAACCCTAGCGACAGTTCTTGAACGAGCTTGATAATCTTATGGATTTGCTTCCTTCCAGTGATTAGATTGACTGAAGGAGGTGTGGGCCCATAACCTGTTAGAAAAATGGGTGTGCTCGTTTAACCATAGACAATATAGCAATATTGTCACCCAAACATAAGCACAAAGGACACCCCCGAGCATCTTAACCTTGACAGATAGAATAATTATGGTAGCATATCAATAGCCAACCAAGGCTAGCGCACCAATCAAGGATAACCAAAGACCAAGCAGAAAGTCCAAACCGATAACCCAAGACAAGATCACTATTGCAGCAATTGTAGTTCTCCTTCACTCATGTGCACGTCTTGTCCTTATGTAGTCGTGACTGAGTGAGTGAGTGACAAATGAGCTCTAGTGCCCTCTATTTATACTGTTCCATCTTAACTGACTGGGTCGACTTCTCTACCTGGGGGCTAATAACTCAATTTTAATTATTCTATTAAGTCGATGTTGTTGCACAATTTGTACTTTAATCCAAAGGAAAGGTAAATCGGCATAACAAGAGGTTATCCTATCACTGTCACCTCAATAGTATGCATCTTTCTATTTATGGTTGATGGCCCAAGGGAGACGTCCCCGGTGACCTAGGGGTTTGAGAAGGCAAAGGTGAAAACGTCTATGAAAATGTCCCCTCTCACAAGTCACATTGATTAGAAAGTCCCAGGGTTTTAACCAATGAAGTAATAAAGAATTAAGATGTACCTTCCTAGAACAAAGCAACAAGAAAAGGTATCTTTCGCAAGTACAACTTGTTGTTAGTACTTCATAAAACCATGGACTTTGTCAATAAAAGCAATAGTTGATATATGCTGAAGAAAACGGGAATTTGTAACAGCAATGTTTGTAAGACAATAGCTTCACAATAGGTGCCTTAAAATGGCTTCAAAATGACCAAGAATAATTACTCATTAACATCAAAATACTAGCATTTGTCAGAAGCAAGTAAGGTAGTGTGTTAATCAACTTTTTTCAATCATTTTTAGATGCTTTTAGTGCTGCAAAAGATGGTTGTAGCTTACTTTAGTAACAGCAGCAACAAAGTTAGTGGATTAGGCTATTCTAATGTTAGGAGTGGTTAGTAGAGAGCTTAAGGTATAAGTTTTGATAGTGGTTTTTATCAATCACTCAATAGCAAGTCTTAGATTAGTGCCTTTAGGGTGAAATGGAGTCTTTTAGGTGGCAGAAATCTTGAAGGAAAAGATGATAGTAAGAGAACGAAAGACAAGAGAGGTCAATAGTTGAAGTGTTGGTAACCCAAGGCTTCAACTACCAAACCTTAAGGGGGAAATAGTTACTAAGGTGTAGGTAACCCTAGGCCCTAGCAGTTTTCCTCCTTCTTTAGCTCAAAAATGAAGTAATGACAGCTTAGATGAAGCAAAAAAGTGCTAGGGTGTTGCAATGGCAAGGCCCTTAATAAAAGCTTCAAGAAAATCGGCGTCTTGGCAAAATCTAGTAGGTGAAAGCTATTAAGGCAAGGACAATAACATGTGCTTAGCCTCCTAGGGTTTTATGCTAGCAATTTTATAATCTTAATGTAAATGCAAGATAAACATAACTATAACCATTCAATGAAGAAGAATTGTAGAAATCTTACTTACATTCACCAAGAATCATCAAGCAAATACCCTAGTTGAACACTTCCACCAAGAAAATTGCCAAAATAGTCCAAAATAAGCCTCCTTCAACAAGTGCACACTAAATTTCAGTCATGTAACCCCAAATAGGGCGCAAATTTCAGACCTCACCAAGTGTGAGTGAAAGATGATCTAAAATACAAGGGCAAAAACCCTTATTTAAACAGTTTCAATGACCAGAATTAGGTCAAAAAGGCCCACATGGCGAGTTTACATGTAATATCCAGTTTTTACATTAAATGACAAAATAAAACCCTAAATCAAGGAAAAAAGGTGATGGCGTTCCCTTTAAGGGTGGCGTTAGGCCTTCTTATGGCAACATTGGCCTCCAGGAGCAAAACGTTAGGCCTCCTAGGGCCTCTGGATCAAACCACATGTGCCACTTGGCACATAACTGCCTCCGAAGTGTCCAAAACGTTGGATGATGTCAAGGATCACATGGGTGATGTCATGGACCTTCCAAGGCCTATGTCATAGTGATAAGGAAAGACTCCCTTGGGTCCAGGCCTACCAGGCTGTCTTTGGTGGAACGTCCTCCTCTCTCTCTGGTGCAAACACCTGATCTGTCTCTACCCTCGGCTGGGGTCTCAACATCCATCTGGTGGGCTTTTATCCCTATGGAGGTCTGAACTAATCATCTCCCCATGTGTACCTATCTATCCGCTGTGGCCCTGCAACAACAACAAGTATGCCCTCCATGGCCTCATAAGTCACAGGGATCATAGCAATGTCAATCACATCTAATAATCAATTTATTTAAACATGTGCATGAAACCCCCTTTCCCAGAGAAGTGCTCGAAGACGTTATGCCATTCTACAAACCAGGTTTGGAGGGGACGTTAGGAGGTCCTATTGGGCTAGTCCTCATTGGATGTGGGATGTTTCCGGATGAATACAAATCCATGCCATGTAAGAGTATGAGGTGGTAAGGGATGTTTGACCAATGGGTGCAGTGATGACACAGGAATGTATGGCTTACCTGTGGGTGCCTCTCAAGAGGGTGTTGCACCTTATAGCATGGATGAAAATGTTTCCAAGCCCATTCATGTCTTTTATCTTTTTATCTTATTGTTTTTTCTTTCAAGTGACTAGTTAGGGGACACTTCCCTGGCGTGGTGATTAGTGGTGACAATGTTACCCACAAGCATTTTACAGAGATGAGAAGGTTGGCTCGTGATGAGACCTCCTTTCTCTTGGCTATGCCACCAAGAGCCACTACCTTGGCGTGGTGATCAGTTGAATGATAGTGTCATACTGCTACATGCCCATGGACCTAATAGGATGGTTCGTGATGACACCCCTTGTCCTCCAACTAGGTCTTGATTTTAACATTTTATGGGTCCCTTTGTTTCTTATTGAGAAGTCTTTTATTTCTTTCTTAGGGATCCCTAGGCGAAGAATCTGAAGGTTTTGTTCTTTTGTCTTTTATCTTTTGCCAGCTACTTTTACCCTCTGGCCTTTAGCGCCTTCTTCCCATAAGGTAAGGTACAACCCTTTGCTAGCTTGGAAAACCCAATGCATGAACCAATGTATATGGTGGATGAGAGGGAAAAAGATGAAAAGTGGTAAGTATGGTGGGAACGGACGATGACATTTCATGAACCCACCCAATGGAAACTCAAACCCTATGGGAATCAACTTACTAGGGCATCTTGTCATTCCCCCCAGGTGTGGAAAAGTGGAAAGGCATAAGGTCCAAGCACATGTTAGAAGTAAAAAGAATTAAATGCACATATTCAAATGTTTTGAGAATCAGAGTGACACATACCATGATACCCGGACTCATTACCTCATGCAACAAGACCCACTGTTACTAAAGAGCCATGCCGATGGGCTGGATGATGTTGTCGCTGATAAGGTGGAGGCGTTGAAGAAGAGAGATGGGCCCTTCAGGGCCAGGCTCAAGTCAATATGGCTCTCGGTACTCCATGTCTAGGACCTGTGGGCCTCGAGACATAATCTCCTTAGTTATCCCTAGGCTAGGGGATAATAGTTGACTTGTCTTCTAGGGTTATTATCCAAGGCTTTAGGGTTTCTCTTACATCCCGAAATATTCTAGTCTCATCAAAGGTTACAAGTGGAGGTTAATACCTCCCGCAGCTACCATAATATCAACACCAAGGACAGACAATTCAATGTCCATCCCCAGTGGCGTCGCCAATTTCTGTTACAAAAATATTCTCCTGCGGATAGGTGAACTTTCCCTTGGATTACAGACCGCTATACCAAAACAAAAAATTACATTTGGACACTACCATTTCTATAAATTCATTTTATCCATCAAAGGAGAGAGAAGGAGAGGAAGTGTGATTTACCTTGTTTATGATGTGTGTCCTAGCCACTCCAATCCGTGAGCTAGATCTCCAAACTCTCGGCGCAACTTCGTAGCTGCAATGAACAGCGAGAAACAAATGACTATCTCCTACTCTAATGGATTAGACAAAACAAATCTATCTACATGGATTGAACCAATCAATACACAAGCACATATGAATACATACTTGAAGGAAATAGGCCAAGTATATTAGATGAGAACCAAGAAAACTTACAGACCACGAATGATGTCAGTTGCAACTCCTCCAAGCTCTCCTCGTCCAAACCCTTACATGAATCTCAATATCATAAATTTGATATATATGTCTTCGTTTGTTTCACCCTGGAAAACCCTCAATATATAGGCTTGAGAGGCACAACAACCATGAGTAGATTTGGGGATTAGTTGAGTAAATGACCCCTTTAGGTTAGGATCTGATACTAGGATAGTGCCATAAGATAGCATTCGATCCAAACCAACCTCATCTTCAAGAGTTGCCCTTAGAAAGAGGTGGGATTCTCCAAATTTTCCTCTAACTAAAAGCAACACCCCCCTATAGTTAGAGACAGCATAGATCCTAGATCAGATCTCCCTAAATAAGGTAAGGGGGCCGCTACCCTATGGGGTAGCATTCCCCCAGCATGGCCACGGGGGCGCTACCCTTCAAAAATGGAAAAAAAATGGTCGATTTTTCAAGTAAAAAGTGTGTTTCTGGCCTTGAAATTATGGGTTTCTTCCTCCAATATGACTTAGGGATCATGGCAAATGTTCTTTGATGGTTTCAAGGCATTAAAACACATAGAAACACAAAGAAAAGTGCATGTGACACTTAGTAAGGTGCATATGACACTTGACGACACTTGTGACACTTACCAAGGTGCATACGATGATTTTACAACACTTGCGACACTTAGGGTGAGATACTTAAGTATGGAATTTTTATGTGTAACAGAGGTTTCTCCCAGCATGAGGGAGAGGATTATGATGAGACGTTTGCTCTGATTCCCAGATATTAATCTATCAGAGCCATCCTATCTCTAGCAGCATCCATGGGTTGGAGTTTACATCAAAGGGATGTAAAGACTGCCTTTCTCAATGGAGTAATTGAGGAAGAGGTATACATAGAGAAACCTCAAGGTTTTGAGGTACACCCAAGAGAAACCCATGCATGCAGATTGAAGGAGGCCTTGTATGAACTCAAGCAAGCTCCAAGAGCTTGGTATGCACATATTGATAGCTACTTGACAAGACTTGGATTTTCCAAGAGTCATATCAATCCAAATCTCTATTACAAAGTTGTGAATAATGCACCTATTGTTGAATTTTCACTATGTTAGGCTCAAGCATAGGCTTATTTCATTTTAGAATTTACTTGAACAATAAAAAAATGCAGCTACATTATTCACAATTGTTGCAATAACCAAGATCACAAGAAGAAGTACCATGCACAAGAACACAAGAAATATACTGGGAAACCCTTCTACTCAAGGGAAGAAAACCCAGCAATCATTTGCTATATTCTCAAGAGAAGATCCCCCAACCATAAAACCCTAATGCACACAAGAGGGTTCTCTACTACCTTGAAACTTGCGCCCAAGAGAGGTGCGCACTTCAGCCCTTAAAGTGTACTTGTTGAAATTATGAAATGTCAAGTGACAAGTGTGTTTCCTTAATGGGGAAATCACCTTTATTTATACTAGACTGAACACAGCAAAAATGGTGTCTATTGGAACAACAGGGTCGACCTCATTAACTAAGTAATATAATTAATTATAACAATAATCATTAATTATCTTTCACCTATGGTGGGGCCGACTTGTACCCTTTACATCACAACTAGGGTTACAAGCAAATCTTACACTTAGACACTATAGCAAGGGATTAACATGTCCACTAGTGCTCAGCCATTAGGGACACGTCCATCTGTGCTCAGCCACAGGGACACCATACTAAACAGACCTCTATCTCAACTGAGTCCACAGGGGAATCATCTGGAGTACCACATCGTCTCAACTCTCACACAGAGGAGAACGATACACCCATCACATGGACACACCCAACCACTGGGGGACGAATCAACTATCTAGAGGAGAACGATGCCCCAACCACTGGAGGACGACTCAACTCTCACACAGAGGAGAACGATTCCCCATCACATGAGTATGCCCAACATTGGGATCTCTCGCAGGTCGACTCAACTCAATCACAGAGGATAACATATCCTAGAGGATGTCTCTCGACGCTGCAATCATCAACACTCCCTCTCAGCTAGGGAGGCATTCTCCACCAGGCCAAGTCTCTCACGGAAGTACTCAAACTTCGTCCTGGCAAGTGGTTTGGTGAACATATCTACAACCTACTCATGTGTAGGAAGGTAATGCACATGTATTTCTTTCCTCTGCACCATGTCTCTGATATAATGGTATTTTATCTCAATGTGTTTCGATTTTCGTGAAACACAGGATTCTTAGAGAGCTTCACACAGCTTTGGTTATCACAATGAATAATGGTAGAATCCATCTCATTATCAAACAAATATGTGAGGATCTTGCAAATCCACACTGCTTCGCGAACTTCCACACTCAACACTATATACTATGCTTATGCGGTACTCAAAGCCATAGAGATTTGTTTCCTGTTGCACCAGGAAAACATGGCAAACTCCAATGTAAAACAACAATCGGATGTGCTCTTTCGGTCCACTGCGCTCCCTACCCAATCTACATTGGCATATCCCTGCAATATCATGTCTGCATCGGAGGCATATCTCAAGCCATATCCATTTATGTCTCGTAGATATCTCAATACATGCTTTGTTGATATCCAGTGAGTATGTCTTCGCTGACTCATGAACTGACTAAGTACATTCATTGCATAGCATATATCAGGTCCAATGTTAACTAGATGCATCAATGATCCAATCAATTGTCAATATAAATGTGGATCAATCTCGCCTGAATCAGTAGAAGCATTGTTCATTTTCTTTAGATCCATCACCATCGGTGTAGGCATGGATTTGCAGTATGTCATACCGAACTTCTTCAGTATCTCCATTGTATATTTTCCTTGACTCAGGAAAATCTCATCATTCCTTTGCCATACTTCTAGTCCCAAGAAGTAGTGCATCATACACAAATCCTTTATCTCGAATTCATAAGTCAATGCACGCTTGCATTCAGCAATAAGTATTTCTAAACCGATGAGGAATAAATCATCCACATACAGGACCAAGATCAGGCATGCGTCACCAACAACGTGATAATATAACTTTGGATCAGCTACACTCTTGTTGAAGCCCAAACTCATCAGGAATCCATCCATCTTCTCATACCAAGCACGAGGTGCCTGCTTTAGTCCATACAGGGCTTTCTTCAACCTGCACACATGAGATTTTTGCTCATGTATCACAAATCCCTCTGGTTGCTTGATGTAAACTTCTTCCTCAATCTCAGCATTGAGAAAGGTTGTCTTTACATCCATCCGATGTAGTTTCCAACCCATAGATGCAACTAGTGCAATGATAGTAAGGATGGAAGTGTATCGGGCTACAGGAGCAAATGTCTCCTCATAATCAATTCCCTCCACCTATGAGAATCTTCTGGCTACAAATCTTGCTTTGTACTTCTTGACACTTCCATCGACTTCATGCTTGATCTTATAGATCCACTTGGAAGTCACTACAGACTTCCCTTCTAGTCTCGGAACAATATCCCACACATCACTCTTCATGATGGACTAATACTCTTATATCATGGCATATTGCCATACCTGCTTACATGTTTCTTCTCCATGACAAGAAGGGTCGGCATCAATGATGTGGCTCATGGATGAAACATAGCTCGAAAATCTCTTTGGTCTCTTTCTCTCTTGGAATGTGCCTTCAGGACTTGCATGTCCCTCTGCCTCCTGCAAAGTTTGTCGAGCCTCGATGGGCCATTTATGGCCTACTGCAATGTCTCTGGGAACATCAACTGGATCAACTGGATCAATTGGATCAACTGGATCGACTAGAACAATGGTTGTCTCCCTCTGAACTGCTAAAGGGGAGAAGGCATTGTCTCTTCCTTCTTCTCAAATAGTTTGACTCTCTCTGAGTCAAGTGACTCCCTCTGAACTGCTAAAGGGGAGAAGGTATTGGCTCTTCCTTCTTCTCAAATAGTATGATTCCCTTTGAGTCCAGTGACTCCCTCTGAAGTCTGAAATATAGACATTTTCTTTTTCTGTGTTGCTAACCTGGAGACATCTCATATCTTCTCAGGTCCTTTGTTGACTCTACAGTACTTTATTGGCCTCCCCTACTAGGATAATAATCAACCAAGAAAATTTGGACTCTCGTACCAGGGATAATGGTCCAAGTCATGAGGGCTCCCACACCAGGGATAATACTCTTCATCATCAAAATGCAAGCACCTATAGGGTAATAATGAAATCAAATAAGGAATGTAGTACAAGACTTACCTGAGTCTACAGTCATGCTCAATCTTGCTTTTGGTCCTTCTGAGAAAGGTCAGAGGAAGAAAGCCTCATCTCTCATGTCTTCATCTTTCTAAGGCGGGTCTAGATCAATGTCAGCAGTGGAGGCATGTTGTATTCCTCTCCTAGTAGGAAAATTTCTCCCATAGTGTCCATATTTGTCACATCTGAAACATTGGATCTTTGATTTGTCTTTTCTAGGATCATACCCTGAAGTTGATGAAGTCTTCTCGTCTTTGAATGCTTGGCTGAAGTTTCTTTTATTTCTTCCTTTCTTTGTATGAAAGGCAAGAGCATGATTGTCATCATGAGGGGAGTCTTCCACTCCTCTAGCTATAAGTTTGATTCCTTCCTGGGTGCAGTCTGTCCATAGACAATCAAAAGTAGGTAGTTGTTCTCTACCACTGATACTTTGAAGAAATGGTTCCCAATGTCTTGGAAGAGCATTGAGAGTGGTTAAGACAAGTTCTTTGTTTGATTTGATTTCTCCAATGGCACCTAGTTGATCTCTAATCTCTGAAATCTTCATGAAGAAGGTAGCAACGGTGTCATATTTTGTCATCTTGATATTTTGAAGTTAGCCCTTCAATGTAAGATCTCTGAGGGTGTTGTTACTCTCAAACATATTCTTCAATGCTTCATACATTTCATAAGTTATCTCCAGGTTGGCAATACGAGGTTGGCAATATGATTATCTTCCTTGCCTTGACGTCATCTTCCTTCCTTTCTTCCTTCTCTTCATCGGTAGTTGTCTTTGGTAAAGCCTTTTGTATCACACTCAATAGGTCATCCTCTTCAAGGGTGATCACAAGTCTTGACTTCCAGGAACTGAAGTTGCTTGACCCATCAAGCCTATCTTCTACCAAGGTTATGTTCCTCATGGTTTGCAGATTCGTCCATAAACCCTTAGCAACTAGGCTAGGAAACCTAACGACTAGACTAGGCTAGAAATCTTAGGTTTCGTTGGGCTTATGACTGCCAACAATAATCCTTGAAGGTTAGGAGAACACTGGTAAGCTTGAAAACTCCTTTAATGAGCTGCAGAAACCTTAAAACCAAAATTCTGCAGAAAATTGCGGAACCTTAGAAACCTTAGGGTCAAAAATCAAAAATCCAAAATTCTTGGAATTGCAATCTGAAGGTTGTTGGAGGTGCGTTGAAGGAGGCCATAGACTCCTATGCAATTTTTAACCCCAATGCTTAAGTATAATGTGGTGAAACTGGCAAAAGAAGGAGGGTTGTACTTTTTCTCATAAACCCCAGGAGGGTCGTACGGATTGCAAAAAAGAGGACAGCTTGCTTGAAGGCTTGTGCAATGGCTTCGTTCAAGACCTATGCCCTGATACCATGTTGAATTTTCACTATGCTAGGCTCAAGCATGAGGTTTATTTCATTTTAGCATTTACTTGAACCATAAACAAATGCAGCTACCCTATTCACAATTGTTGCAATAACCAAGATCACAAGAAGAAGTATCATGCACTAGAACATATGAAATATCATGGGAAACCCTTCTACTCAAGGGAAGAAAACCCAGCAATCCTTTGTTATGTTCTCAAGAGAAGATCCCCCAACCATAAAACCCTAATGCACACAAGAGGGTGCTCTACTACCTTGAAACTTGAACCTAAGAGAGGTGCGCACTTCAGCCCTTAAAGTGTACTTGCTGAAATTCTGAAATGTCAAGTGACAAGTGTGTTTCCTTGATGGGGAAATCACCATTATTTATACTAGACTGGACGCAACAAAAGTGGTGTCTATTGCCACAACAAGGCTGACCTCATTAACTTAGTAATATAATTAATTATAACAATAATCATTAATTATCTTCCACTTATGGTGGGGCCAACTTGTACCCTTTACATCACAATTAGGGTTACAAGCAAATCCTACAATTAGACAATATAGCAAGGGATCCACACGTCCACTAGTGCTCATCCACTAGGGACACGTCCATCTGTGCTTAGCCACAGGGACGTCATACTCAACAGATCTCTATCTCAACTGAGTCCACAGGAGAATCATCTAGAGTACCACATCGTCTCAACTCTCACGCAGAGGAGAACGATACACCCATCACATGGACACACCCACACTGGGGGACGACTCAACTCTCACACAGAGGAGACTGATGCCCCATCACATGGGTATGCCCAACACTGGGCTCTCTCACAGGTCGACTCAACTCAGTCACAGAGGAGAACGTATCCTAGAGGATGTCTCTCAACATTGCAATCATCAACACCTATGATTCGATTGTTATATGTTGATGATTTGTTCCTAACAGGTGCAGAGTCTCTCATTATTCAAGGTAAGAAGGAGTTAGCCACTGAATTTGATATGAAGGATCTTGGTCTCATGCACACTACTTCTTTGGATTAGAAGTATGGTAGAAGTGTGGTGAAGTCTTCCTAGGAAAAGGGAAGTGTTAGAGATAATGCCTAATTAATGCCTCTACTAGAGTTTAGGGATTGGATTGGGTTAGTTGGAGGAAGTTGAGATATTCTCTCAACCTCTCCCTCCAAGAGTGGAATAAGTTGGATCTCACAAAACTTATTTAAGTGTGATGTATCTCTTTTTATTATGTGGAATAATACAAATTGTTTTCTGTGTGATCTTAATACTTCCAATTCTCAATTTGATATCAGAGTAGGTTAGCGATTGTTGAGTTGCTGCGTGGAGGAGCCATCCGTCTATCTCACCTGGAGTCATCCGTCAAACTCTAATTCGATGTGCATGGAGGAGGTCGCATCTTCAAGCTGCTGAAGAGTTTTGAAGGGGGCGCACTGCATTGAAGGATCGTTGTTATTGTTAAGCTGCTGAAGAATTTGATGTTCGCCAAAATTGCACGAGAGAGCAAGTCGCCTCTGCGAATTTGATTATTGATCGCAGACGCTCCTTCATATATAGCAAATTCGTTGAGGAAGTTCTGTTGATCGCAGATAAGGGAGTTTGATATACATGACTGTGATATCAAACGTGAGAGTTGCCTGTGTGTAAAAGTTGTTCTTTCCCATGGGGATATTTACAACAAGAGATTATGTGTTTTTCTTTGAAGATGAGGAGGAAAATGAGACAGTTTTCGAAGATAAGTATGAAGATGACGGTGATCATGAGTGCGATCCTTTAGACGAAAAATCATGTAATTCTAATGGTGATGGAGGACAACAAGTGCAAAATGGGGCACAAACACTGTGAATTAATGCAGGCAGTGATGAAAAGATGTCGTTGCAAGCTGAGACATCAATGGCATGTCCTCTCGTATCAGGAATTGCCGCATAAGTCAAATCGATCAAGTTGGCTCTCGTGACAACAGATTCCACCCTGGATCCAAACTACATGAGCAACAAAGACAAAGAAGTGACATCCTGTTTGAGTCAGATAGATCTGGTGAAGACTATTGATCCTGAGCTTATATACGACATCAACATTAATTTCTACATCGACGTATTATGTGAGGCAATGCTGGAGACTGATATGAAGGAAGGAACTCTTTGTTCGCCACATTATATGATTCCGACGTGTTCCACTTGTCCTACATTAATGAACAATCTTTCAGCAAATTTATGCATCAACAACAACGCTAACAACATCATCAATAGCATGAGTGTTCTAAATTTTCAATTGTTAGCTGATAGGAAGTTATTGGGTTCTACCTTGGCACTTTCTCCAAAGGGAGACAAGCACAAATGTCATCGAGGGTGCTCTAAACTTGGGTATAGTTATCATTTTTGTAGCTATGGTTTGCAGTCATTGATCTATTATGTGTATCAGTGGCAGAAAATTGTAGTGTTGCACCTAAAATTTGAGTGTTGAATCATTACTTCATAAAAATAGTTATACATATGTGTGTGTGGTGTGCAAGTAAGTGTAGTATAAGGACTCTTGTCTCTTGATATAAGCTGGCAGCCCCGGTTTCAAGAACAACTGTTCTTATTGGAAGTCACCTTATATACTTGAATGCTGAGGACATTTCATATCCAAACTGCTCTTCTAGACACTAACAAATAGTCGAAAGCAAAAATCCGACAGATGGAGGCATGTTCATAGAATGCATCAATAATTGACGTCTTTCCTCATGGAAGCCCCGGTGAGTCGAGATTGTCAAAATTGTCAATCATACAAGAGCATGAATGATGATCTGAAACATTTATACTTTAAATGAGTTGAAAGGAGAGATCGAAGAAGAGGAAGAGAAAGAGTGCAATCCAGAGGGCCCGTCAGAGTGGGTGTATGTGTTGATGAGGATTATGCCAGACGAAGTGTTGTAACCTTTTATGTTATGTAATTTGTGAAGTTTTGTAATGTAGGCATTAAGGGGGGGTGTTAGAGATAATGCCTAATTAATGCCTCTACTAGAGTTTAGGGATTGGATTGGGTTAGCTGGAGGAAGTTGAGATATTCTCTCAACCTCTCCCTCCAAGAGTGGAATAAGTTGGATCTCACAACACTTATTTAAGTGTGATGTATCTCTTGTTATTTTGTGGAATAATACAAACTGTTTTCTGTGTGAGCTTAATACTTCCAATTCTCAATTGGAAGTATGTTGTAAAGATTCTTCAGAAGTTTGGGATGATGGATTGCAAATCCATGGCAACTCCCATGGTAATAGATTTGAGGAAGTTGAGAGATTTTGATTCTGATCCAGTAGACTCATCCGTGTACTGGTAGTTGATTGGCTCCTTGATGTATTTGGTGAATACTAGGCTGGACATTTGTTTTGGTGTGAACATGTTGAGCCAATTCCAGGTGGAACCTAGACAAGAACATTGGATAGTTGCAAAGCATATCTTGAGATATCTTCGTGGGACGATAACTAATGGTTTGAGAGATGTCTCAAACAGTGATATACAGTTGCATGGATTTACTGATTCAGATTAGGCAGGGAGTGCAAATGAAAAAAAGAGCACTTCTAGTATGTGTTTCAGTTTGGGATCTGCTATGATATTGTGGGCTAGCAGAAAACAGAGATCTGTTGCACTCAACACTGCAAAAGCATAGTATATTGCAGCTTGTGATGCCTGTGCGAAAGCAATGTAGCTTTGTAAGTTGTTTTCTGGACTGTTTGATCAGGTGTTGGATTCGACCGTGATATATTGTGATAACCAGAGCTGTGTGAAGCTCTCAGAGAACCCAGTGTTCCATGACAAGTCGAAGCACATTGAAATCAAGTACTATTTCTCTGTGATAAAGTCCAGAGTGGAAAAGTGGTTCTCCAGTATATCTCAACTAATGAGCAGACTACAGATATTTTGACAAAGCCTTTGTCTAAGATAAAGTTTGCATACTTGAGGGACAAGTTAGGGCTCATGGAGATTGCTCCCTTGGTTGAAAGCGAGGAGATGACTTCCTCGATTGGGAGGGAGCACTGATATGTGGCATCATGGACTATCAGTGAGCTGCGGATCTGTATCATGCTATTACAGCTTAAAGATGGTCATACAGCTTAGAGATGATGCTTGCATCATGCTAGATATGATCATGCTAGTACATCTCATATATGATATAGATGGTTGGGGTTGTTGATACAGTGGCCTGAGGAGCATCATGTTAGTATAGCGTAGAGGTGGAAATACAGCTTAGATATGATGTATTGACATCATGCTAGTTCAGCTTAGAGATGATGTTGGTGAGATGCATCATGCTAGATATGGCCATGCGAGTACAACTTAGATATGATGTATTGACATCGTGCTAGATATGTCATGCTAGTACGGCTTAGAGATGACCATACAGCTTAGAGAATATCATTTGTAGAGATGATATTCTCCCAGATTATGACCAATATTCTCTTGAGGCACAGTTATTGGCCTGATCAGGTTGAATAGTCTGCCCCTAAGGACATGACGTCCCGATTAGGGTGGTTGATATGGGACCGATGTTTTCTAAGGCATATGGGTAAAGATTGAACTATATGGTACATATGACCCGATTAGAAAATAGTTTGAGACTGACATTCCTGTAAGAATGGTCTTTGTAGCCCATGGCATGGCTTTCGGCATCTGGGAGGACTAACATTATTCTAGGGCGTGGGTCTGGATTATAAGAATGGTCCGTGTAGCCCATTGCAGGGCTTTCAGCATATGTTTCGACAAAAATTCTTTTAGGACATATGTCTGAATTAGAAGAATGGTCCATGTATCACTTTGTTGAGTGGGTGACTCATGCAAGACACTCAGTTGAGTGCGTTGAGTTCAGCACATGACTTATTCAACATCATGCCTGATTACTCAAATGGAGTATGGCCTCGAGAGCTCATGCGAAACGATGATGTATGTTGATGCCAGGATACTATCAGACGATACCAATAGTGATGGTGATGCTCATGACTTGATCTGCATGATCATGAGATAGCATGTGTGGCTATGATGATGCTACCGACAGAATGGTTTGTATGTGCTCAAGACCATTACTGTTAATACCTCCCTAGCTAGGAGGGAGCGTTGATGTTGCGGTAGACGCGAGAGGTATTAACCTCCACATGTAACCTTTGACTAGAATGGAATATTCTGGAAGTAAGGGAAACCCTAAACAGATGTGTGAAAACCCTAGAAGACAAGTCAGCCTAGAAAAATAAATAATATTAGAATATTATCTTCCAGAAAGACAAGTCAGCTCCACAGGAAAAAGATAAACAGAAAATATAATTACCAAAAAGTCAGGTCAACCCAACTAGAAATGTCACTAGACAGATTAATATAAATAAATGACGTTTTAGCTCATCTATACACCCAATCAGAGCACAAGCCTTGTTGAGAGTTGCAATTGCGGCTGCAATGAGGAATAAGGGTGTATGGTCATATCTTGGTCTTGGTCTCTCTCTAGCGTTATCAAGTGATATTCTTGGTGATTCTCTTCGTGATATTCTTGGTGATACTCTTGGTGATATTCTTGGTGATGTACTAGCTAAGTTTTAAATTCTAACCTTGTACAATGTCTACTATAAACAGATATTCAGAAAAGAACAGAAAAGATACAATGGCAAATACAAACATTACAAAGAGATTTTTCCCCTGGAAACCCAAACCGGGAAAACCAACATATATTATATTCAATCATTGTGTTACAATGTTCACAATACAATATACATATAGGAGCCAGCGGCATTCAAAACCCTAACCCAATGACCTGGATTAGTCCAAAACCATAATTCCTTAACCGGAAATAGAAAACCATCGGCAAAAACCATGTGTCGAAAAAACCACCTAAATACATGACACGTTTCCTGAGGTAGGTGTCACGTTTCCTGAGGCAGAAAAAAAATTTCCAGAGGCACTGCGCCCGACGCATACGCTCAGACACTACTACTCGTGCAAAGAATATAACACATACTCAACATTCTCCCACTTGTTGTTTTCTTTGCATACAGGGGGTTACAAGGTTACATAGTCAAAAATCCAGGGCAGCAATGCCCATGGATCCTCTACACCAAGAGAACTTCTCAGTGCTCACAGATTTTGTTAATGAGTTT
>JASDQU010240955.1:11856-81570 GCA_032191745.1 Picea mariana
TTTTAGGTCACTTTGACTTCTTTGACCTTGGGGGCTTCAAGCCTTCATATGGGGGTCCTTCATCTTCGTAAGGCCATAACTCTCAAACCATGAGGATTTATGTTATATTCCACATACCACCGAAAATGGCATGACAAGCACTATCCATCTAGGATAGTTTCACCAACAATTTCCTTGATCTTCATCTCATTATTCCACATAAAATCATGGGTCCTCCAACCATTCTTCTAGGATAACTCAATCTGCAAAGCATCTTCCTGTGAGGGTTTTCACCATAAGGGGAACACTTTGGAGTTCATCCATTTGTGTACCTTATCAACTATGATAAGACAATAATGAGTCATTTATGCATAATATACATCAACTATGCATCAAGTATCAATGACAACTCATTGATCCATCTTCATCTATGCATCATATCAATGATCCATATTTATCAATTGGTTTCCAATTAGACATCTATCATTGATCCATATTTATCAATTGGCTTCCACTTGGACATCTATCATTCTCATCAAGGACAATACATCTACATTGTACATCAATCAATCCTTTGACATCAATCAATCAAACCATTGGCATCAATGACAACATGATCCAACAATTTCCCCCTTTGGCATTGATGGCAATACCAACATTGATGTCAACACCAATTACCAATTATTGATGTCAACCATGTAGATAAGTAATGCTCTACATCAATAGTCAATGTGACTATCTCTCCATATCAATAAACACCAATCACATCAATGTGATTAAGTCTCCCCCTTGAACATCATTGGAAAAATGCCATTCTCCTCTTGGGGCTGCTCCCCTTGCTTGAACTTTACTTGGGGTTGCTCCCCCTATCTTGTTTGCGCTGAATAATCTCTCCCCTTTTGAGCAAAGGATATCAATCTGATGTAATGTTGAAAATACATCGTTCATACTCCCCCTGTGACCATCGCTCCCCCTGGAATTATGCCTCTGTGTTTTTTCTTCAAATATAGGGATCTTTTCTAGGTATGCATCTGAAAAATATATCCTCCTAGTGTCATAGGAAGAAGAATGACTGACCCTAAGAGTATGTCTCCCCCTATCTTCTCTACAATATGAACAATATGCTACCATATGATTATCCTTGGACCTGTTCATGCATCAAACTCATTCCATACCAAGCATCATGAAGAAAAATATATGTCAATAATGAAATAGAGAATCATGAGAAAAATATAAACCAAGTACATCCTGTACCAAAATTTGTGCTCATCATGCACAACACCCATGTACACCAACATCATGCAATGTGCCAAAAGATATCATCCATGGAGTGTTTCAATCATACGCCTCTACCACCATGATAACATGTGCATCCACCAATATGCCTACCATGTGCATCTACCAATATACAACATGATCACCTCATCATGCATGCATCAAGTTTTCCAACAAGTAAGATTCCAATACATCATCAAGATATATCACATAACCAAGGTGCCATAACTTCACTGTTATAATCAACATTTTTCTTCAACAGAAAATGCATCAATCCTTACTCATGGGTTAGTGCCATGCACCCGAGATTTTATTTTACATAATCCAAGAGATGAACATCTAAAACCTGCAACAAAACAGTGTGAGATCCTGCAATAAACAATGTCAGACCCTGCATCACATAGTTATATCATCACATCAAGTTGCAATCCATGTGCATTGCCTTTTTCCCAAGGCTTTACCACATATACACGGTCTGATGCACAACAAATCTCGTATGTATGTGACCTATTAAAGGTTAGACTGTGTATGTACACAACTGATACCATTGTCTCCTGTGTATGCTTCAGTAGATGACTTACATGAGCATCCCTTCAGTCTTTCATCCTGTTCTGGTTGTTTTGTCTTCTTCACCCACTTCTGTAGAGGTTCCTACTTCTCATAAATTGAGCTTTGAGCATCCATCTTTTCAAAGATGTCTCCCTTTATTAATTCATTCCTTCTTCTAGCCATGCTATGTGAAGTCCTCATCATGGAATTTCTTCTTGTGTTCCAACACTCATGGGATTTGTGGCCAATTCCACTATAGCTGTAGCATCACATCTCCAAAATGTCCTTCTTGATCACATCTCCAACACCTTATGGTGTTATCAAATCTTCCATTATATCTCCTTTCATAAGATATACATTCAAAATATTTGTGACCATATCCATTACATGAATAACAATGCCCATGAAAAATACTTTCATACCTTTGCAAGGGTACCTCTGAATATAGATGGAGTGCACAGTGTAGCATATTTTGAAGTCATTAAGATTGTGGATTTTAGTCATCCATATCTAGCACTGATGGGACTTGAATGGACATTTGATAATCAAGTAATCATTAATCTGAAGAGGAGGGAGATGATATTTGAGGTAGGAGACTTGAAGGTTACTACACCATTGGATCCAACAGAAGGGAAGAGTTACATAGAGCCAACAAGAGGGAACAAAATTGACAACTTATATAATATGAGTGCACATATGGATGATTATGTCAACCCCACTACAAATGGTGTGCTAAGATGGAAAATCATTATCTCATGTGTGTCAGAATTAGAGGAAGGTTTGGAACATTGGTATTATAGGATGCATGAAGTCTCAACTAGACAATGTGCATGTATAACGCGATCACTTCGTTGGATTGGAACGGAGTTATGTGATCCACCCAGGTATGATGGATTGACTAATATCAATTCATTTGTAAAGGAATTTGAGTTGTAGGTACATGAAAAATAAAGGTCATTGGCACTATATGTTGTATTGAAAGCTACTCCATCCAAGTGGTGGGATGCACAGAAAGAGAGAATGGAAGAATGGTCGTAGTGTAAGAGACTAATGCAAGTGAGATTTGGTACCGAGTTAGAGAATATTGTGAAAAAGTATATAGGGATAAGTGACCCAGCAGGTCACATTAAGCAGTGCAGAACCATATGGAGTGTAGTACCAAAGAAGGAATGGATGCACAAGTTTCTACATACACTGGACACAATTATGAAGAACTGGTACTTGGAACTGGAAATGCACAGAGAAACAAAAAACTAAGATGAATTAACTTAGAGGCTCA
This sequence comes from Picea mariana, assembly GCA_032191745.1. Taxonomy (NCBI): domain Eukaryota; kingdom Viridiplantae; phylum Streptophyta; class Pinopsida; order Pinales; family Pinaceae; genus Picea; species Picea mariana. Next base: position 14,939 of record JASDQU010240955.1, read on the forward strand.
AGGAAACTTTTACTTTTGAACATGAATCTCCATTACTAGATGCAGCATTATAGGTCATTCAAACCAAGATATTTTCAGAAGAAGCGTTGATGGAGGTAGTACCTGTGTGCAGTGTGTATAGAGCTTCTATGATTTTGTATGAATTACTGAAGTGTTACAATGTTGCTAAAGAAGAACATGATGAGGAAGATCCAAGGAATATGAAAGTACCTGAAACTAAGGGAGAACATGCATTAGAAGTACCAGAGCTTGAATTTTTTTCATACACACAACCAATAAAGACACGAAAGGTAAACATCGGGATGATAGAGAATCAAAATTTTGCATAGATAGGATATTATTGGAGTGATGAAAAGGTGGAGAAGATTGGAGATTTATTGCGCAAGTATCAAGATATGTTCCCAAATACATTCTCAAAGATGAAGGGGATAGTTGGTGAGTTAGGAGAGATGAAAGTTCGGTTGAAACCCGATGTTGATCTAGTGCAATAGAGACTGTACTGATTAAATATGAAGTATAAAGAGAAGGTGAAGGTAGATATAGATAGAATGTTAGAAGCAGGGATAATTGAACTAGTGGTGGAATCAGAGTGGATAATCCCAATGGTGGTACACGATATGAAAATAAGGGGAATTAGGATTTGTGTATATATAAGGAAGCTAATGCATGCCTATATGATCCATTTGCAACATCATTCACATATGAGGTACTAGAAAATGTAGGAGGGCAGGAGGCTTATTCTTTCACAGATGAATTATTAGGGTATCATTAGATAAATATTTCACAAGAAGATAGGTATAAGACTACTTTTGCGACAGAGTGGGGAATTTATTAGTACACAGTGATGCCTTTTGGACTAAACAATGCACCTACAATGTTTTCAAGCGCTGTTGTTGCAACTTTTAAGGATTTTATTTATAATATTCTTGAAGTATACCTAGATAATTGGACTGTATTTAGCCTATTGAAAGATCACACATAAGTACTCAAGTTAATGTTGGATAGGTGTCGACAATGTCATATTTCACTGAATCTGAAAAATGTATTTTTTGCATGCCTTTTGGCATTTTGTTAGGCCATGTGGTATGTAAGTAGGGATTATTAGTGGATCCTTCCAATATTGTAGTTATTTTAGAATTAAAACCACCCACCTTAGTCACACAATTGAGAGCAACTATGGGTTATACAGGATATGAAAAAAATTTCATTAAGGGATATGAGTAGATTATAACACATATAGACAATTTGTTTAAGAAAGAAGTTGAGTTCCAGTGGAATGAGGATTGTTAGAAGGTTTTGGATACATTAAAACATAAATTAGTGATCTCACTGATTTTGATCTTCCCAAATTCGAAGAAGGAATTCCATGTTCATATAGATGCGTCCTCCATAGCTTTGGGTGCAGTACTATCTCAACCAGGGGAAGGTGATATAGATGAACCAATTTCTTTTGCAAGTAGGAAGTTGTCCATGGAAGAGAATAATTACACCACTATAGAACGATAAGGATTGGAAATGGTATATGTGATACATAAGTTTAGACATTACTTATTAGGTTCTCATTTTAAGATGTATATAGACCATTCTACACTAAATACTTAGTGAAAAATCCAGTGTTTGGGGGGATAATATGCAGTTGGTTACTAATGTTTCAGGAATATGATTTTGAGGTTATTTTGAAACCATTGAATTTGAATGTAGGACCATATCATTTATTGCGCATATTATCAAGAGAAGATGCAGGGAATCTAGATGACAATTTTATGGGTGCACAGTTATTTGCAGTTAAAATGTTGAACGACTAATTTGTAGACATCATCTAATTTTTAAGTACGGTAATGGCCCTGTCAGACATGAAAGTTGCACAGAAGAAACAATTAGTGGTTAAAGAAACATACTATCATTTAATTTCAGGGAATGTATACAAGTTAGGTGTAGATGGAATATTGAGACGATGTGTGTTAGAGCATTTAAGGCATATGATACTCAAAAAAATGCACAAAGGGATTGTATGAGGACACTAAGTAGGTAAAGAAAACAGACATAATATTATTTGCAAAGGGCTCTAGTGGCCCACACTTCATAAGGATGTTAAAGGGTATTGGCATGCATGCAATGTATGTCAAAGGGTGAGAAATCCATCTAGGAGGGATGAGATGTTGTTACAACCACAAGTTACATTGCAAGCGTTTGATAAATGAGAAACAAAATTTGTTCAAACAATCAACCCATCTACAAGAAGATCAGGATATAGGTACATAATCATTGTGACAGAGTATTTGACCATATGGGAAGAGGCAACACCAGTCACAGACTGTAGTCACATGATTTGGATGCCCACGCATATTACTCGGTGATCAAGGAACACATTTCCTGAATAGGAAAATTGAAACATTGACTGAGGAAATTCAAATTCATCATCAAAAGAGTACGCCATATCCTCTTTAGGCCAATGGGATAGTAGAAGATTTTAATAAAATTCTGGAGAATGATTTGACAAATATCTACAATGTAGGAAGAGATGATTGGGACTTAATGGTTCTTGCAATGGTATGGGAATACGAGACTACAAGAAAAAATTTGATAGGACATACACCTTTTAGTTTGGTCTATGGCCAATAAGTAGTGATATCAATGGAGTTTATTGTGCCTAGTTTACGTGTTGCAGAGATTAATGATCTTTCGGAGTATGGCGTAGTAGAGGAGAGATGATCAAAGTTGGTACAACTTGAGGAAGATCACTTTTTCATAGGGTTCCATCAACATGTTCAGAAGGAAAGATAAAAGGCATGGCATGATAGACACATAAAACAAAAAAAGTTTCAAGTGAAGTGGGAGACTTAGTATTACTCTACGACAGTAAGTTCATGCAATATCCAAGAAAGTTTTGAATGCATTGGTTAGGACCATATGTGATTCAACATGTGACAGAGGTAGGTGTTACGCAGTTAGAAACATTGAATGGATAAGCCCTTGGAGGCATGGTGAATGGAAGTCGATTGAAACTCTATAGAGACAGTCAACCATCTGTGCATTAATCTGAGCTATGCAAGAAAAAATGTATCAAAGTAGTTGTACTATAGTAGGAAGTTAAAATATAATAAAAACAAACAAAAAGTAGAAAAAGGAAGAAAACAAATAAAAAGTGGGAAAACAAGAAAAAAATACAAAGGTAGATAGAAAGAAGTATCACGCAGAAAAAGGGAGTATCACACACATAATCGAAACAACAAAGGTAGTTAAGAGTGAAAAAAATTCAATCGCAGGAAAAGATCATTAAGGGAATTAAAGCACGTAAATTAAAGTTAAAACGCAGTAATGAAGAAATGTCCTGGGGTCACATAGTCATAAATAGAAGGCACCTCGAGGATCGGGACAGACTGGTAGATCGAAGGAAAAACAAGGCAAAGGATTTGGCATTAATTTCATAGTAAGGAAAGTATTGATTGCAAACTATGACCCTATTCGACACTTATTTTGGGTGTGAAATAAATTACACAGTTTTCAAAGAGTTATAAAAGAACATAAGGGTTCGACGGGGAAGGTTATTTGCATTTTCTAAGAATTTGTGAGCATACAAAGCATACAGAGTTGAACCAAATTTCAAACACATCCAAATCATAACCAAGACAAAATATTTACAGAAATCAATCACATAGAACAATGGAATCACCGAAATTTGGGGCACCAACAACCGCAGCACACAAGAAAATAAAAATACTACCGGTTTCACTAGTGTTTGTGGAAACACTTGGAGCTTCAGCCTTGAAACAAAGATTTCATAAGGACTATATACCACCAAGGAAAGACACCACACCATAGTTTAGAGTACTCGTAGATGAAAAGTACCCAGTTGTCACAAAGGAAATGACACCTAGTGTAATCATCGAAGGGGACATGCTAGGAAAGATTGTTTCCTTGAAATTTGCAGACCATGACATAATGGATGAACAAAAATTTCTTGAGCTAGCAAGGGAGAAATTTTTTTCACCAAAAGAATACCAGGGATAGGGGAAATCTTGGATGAACCATAGATTTGGGTGGCATGACTAGAGAAATTAGGAATCTTGAATTTGTTGGAGATTCCACATTTTGGTCGAAGTATGGAAATAAACGCTTGTGTCAAAATGTTATTAAGTTGCATCCATGGAGGAACATTGTGGCTAGACCCACTAGTATCCATTGATACATAACTCATTGCATGGAGCACAGTCTTAATGAAAGTAGGCAAGGATCCAAAAACATTATTCACAAACAAGGAGGGGGAGAAAACACTATCAGAAACTATGAAGTATAAATTCAACACCTTCAAAGGGAAGAGGGGATTGGATGTCACAAACATAAGTGACGATGTTGTTCAATTTTCAATGCAGTTATTGGCCTACAAAATATTGAGAAAATTCCACAAGGATGAGGTGTTGGTCGCAATGATCGTTGCGGAAGAAAAGTGCACAGAGGGGGTCCAAATGAATTGGATCATATTTTTAGAGAATTAGTTTTTGATAGATTGCATAGAATCCTAGGAGAAGGTCATGGAGTTTCATTATTCCTGGCTTCTCATCCTGATCACACTAGTTGGATGGAAGGAGTCTACCGATTACCAATGTATGAGAATGTCCAACAGAGGTAATGAAGATGTGCGGTATGCAAACCTATGGAATACGACAAACAAGAGGAGACAAATAGATAACAATGTCACATTTTATGTCTACTTGCATATGATCAGACATATAGTAATGCAAACATCATGCATCACTACCTAGAAGGTAGAGACTGACAATGATATTGCACAAGTAAAAGAAATGATGCACCATATGTACATCCAAGACAAACATGATCCTGCATAGTAGTGTCTTTCAGCAAGCTACAAGTTGACAATGGACAATGTATGTTTGATCGCCAATGCATGGGAGGACAACTGGAAAGTTTTCAAGACTTACAATCGTGCAGTATGTCGTGAACACCACTAGAGGAGAGGGAATAAAGGGAAAGAACCATTATGACCATGGTAGTGAATATAAATAAGTTGGATAAGGAATGTGAAAATATCTATCAGGAAAGTGCATATATGATCAAAATCTGGACCAGGGGCCAAAATTTAGCTCAAAAATCAAAGTTCTTGGAATTGCCTCAAAACAAACAAGAGCATAGCCCTCGTCGTCATGAACCCAACGCAACTCATTTGGGTTCAAACGGACATCGAGAGCGAGAGATATCGTGATCTGTTTGAATCATCAAATAGGAAAAAAATGAGTGCTGACTGTGTAGTCCATACAATCTGTACGGATGCTGACATGGCATGACCATATGCTGACATGGTAGAGGTGACATGGTAGAGCTGAGTTGGCACATGCTGATGTGGCAGTTTCGGATTGGCTGACAGTTGGACGAATCATGTTGTGACACGTGGCATGGTTTTGGCAAATTATGAGGTGCCACGTGGCCCAGTCGTGGGCTGCCATGTGGCACCATGGCATTGGTTGTTTGCTCAAAATTTATGGACTCCATGGGGTTCGAACCATGGACCTCCCCCATAGTCCAAAGTCTTGGCAAGTCCGCCCTGCCAACGCACCGCACGGTGTTTCTTATTAAACATATGTATTTAAATTTATTTAAATTAAACACTATTGTATGTTGGCGCGGGGGTCGGGCTAGGGCTTAGCCCCAGCCTACGGTCTTGTGTTTTATTCCATGCAACCATTGCATAAACGGAGTTTGGCGCGCATGGTAACCATGGTCGCACACCATTACATATGACCATAACATATATTGTATGTGCGGGTTTTAATTACAACGGAGTTAGCCCCCGAGTTTATGGTTTCGCATATGACCACATACGGAGAGCACGTGGGGTTTAGCTTGGTTTTTCAAATGGATTTCCTACCAATCATTCACCGACACTTGGTGTATTTTCGTTGGTTTAAAATCTTAATCGTTTTTGTTTGAGCGCGCGGTCATATGGAGGACCCATGTGACCGTGGCCTTGGCGGTTAGGGGCTGGAGGCACCCTAACCATCCTACATTTTGGACCATTTTTTGGTTATGCACATGTGTTGGGTTTAAGCACGTGTTTTGGAGCGTGTTCTTGGTTCAACGTACAAGAGGTGCGTTTTGGCGAACCAGAGACAGCAAGCTTGAAGGAAGAGAATGGCAGGAGGCCTATCTTCTTCATTTTTTGGCCGATTGAGGTGCCGTAAAAGCCCAGCTAGGGGTTTTTGGACATTCTGAATCCATTGGAACTATTTTCACAGCCATTTGAAGACTTATTTTTCAGGTTTTTAACCATTGAAGTTTCAGAGAGCTCCAGGGAGCTTGAAGCCCTCATTGATTGAGGTCATGTTTTGGTGAGTCCAAGTTTGTTTTCTGTGACTGAATAGTCATTTTTGGCTAATTGTTATGCTCTAAACACATTGGGACAGGTTTTAGAGGATTTTGAGGACTTTTACAGGTGTTTTTTCCAAAGAGAAGCTCATGGAAGCTTAAGGCCACATGTAGAAGAGGTCATGCCCGGATGAGCCATGATCCGTTTTCAGAGTTGTATTAGTCATTTTTGGGGTTTTTATATATTCTGATCCCAATGGTACATTCAGAATTTCCACTGGATTTGAGAAGCATCTTGTAAAATAATCTTTGACAAATTAATCCCAGAGATCCAAGTCCATTGATGGAGGCTCAAGGAGATGTAGCCCGGAGAGGGGTGAACTCCTTTATCATGTTGTTATTGTTATGATTTTGATGGTTTATTTGCTGCAAGTTATGTTGCTGAGTTTTTATTCTAAAACACTTGTTTAACCATCTAAAAGAAAATTTTCTCACACATGAACATTTACAAGAAGATACATAAATTTGGCACATAAACTATCTTGCATATTTTAACACATGAAGTAAGGTCCTGTAAAGTTTATTTTAATGAAGTAGAGGGTGCTTGCATAGCATAACAAGTCAGCCTTCTATTTTCAGATCAGGTGGTATCAGAGCATAGTTTGTTTTGCTCATGTATTTGCCATTGATAGCTTGAGATTTAGCTGTTGGTATTTGTGCAAGTTTTGTGTTGAAGTTTGATATCTTGCAAGGATGAAGGAAGCTTCAAACATTGGTAGTTCTCATACATCTGCAAAATCCAAGTTCTTTGAAAAAGAGATGTTGAAGGAGATTCTAACCATGAGAGATTTGATGAAAGAGATGTGTGAAGACAGAAATGAGAGCATTGCCCTTGAAGAGCAGTTGATGGCCATGAAGAAGGAGAAAGACCATCTTCTTAAAAAGTTTCATGAGATGGAGAATCAACTCCATGAGGCAAAGGAAACCCTTACCAAGTACATGCATGAACATGAGGTATGTAATGTTAGTTTATCTTCAAATTGCTCTCAAGATAAATGTTTTGGTGTTTTTGAAAATCACACAAGAGGAATAGGGTCCAAGTTATTGTTAAAAATGGGCTATGAAGGTAAAGGTTTGGGCAAGCATGCACAAGGAATTGTTGAGCCTATTGTTGTTGAAGAGAGGCCTAAGTATTGTGGTCTTGGATATGAATGAAGAGATGGAGAAAATTCCAAAGTAGAGGAGATAAGGGAAAAAGTTCCAAGAACAAATTTTGTTTCAAGTTCACCTCCTCAAGAAGGCTATAAAGGTGAAAGTTCAAGAACTTTTGTTGAAAGTTCAATCCCTCCAGCATGCAAGGCTCGTGTTCAAGATGAATGCAAATGTGTGAAACAAAAGAGTTGTGACAGTGATGAGGAAAAGAACACTGTTGATGGTCTTCAAAGGAGAGCTTGTAACTCTTCAAATTCACCTCCTCAAAGAGGCGATAAAGGTGAATGTTCAAGGTATAATTCTGCTTATCATTCAGTTGCTTTGATTATGTTAAGCATGATAAATTTGTATGTAAAAATGGAAGAAAGAATCCATGTACATATTGTGGTTTATATAGCCATCATATTTCAAAATGTTGGAAAATATTAACCACTTTCAGGAAACTTTATAAGCAAAGACAACGTGAAAAGAGGATGCAAAAGATTTGCACTCATTGTCAGAAACGGGGTCATCCCATTGACCAATGTTGGACATTGCATCCAACCACTCGTCCACATCATAAGAAGCAGATGGATAAAGACATTGGCAAGAATGGAAGAGGAGATTCCATCATCGATGTGAGTCAAGATGATTCACAAGAGGACGATTTTCAGCAGAAAAAGTCACCGTTGAGTTGGCTTGGTAAGAAATGGTTGGATTTCTTGAGAAAGTAAGGCTTGCATTTTTTATTGTAAATGCACTTTTCAGCCTTATGTGTGCATTTATGTTGAGAGTATGACAAGTTACAGAAGTTTATCACAACTTGTATGATGCAAGTTGCATGTGAATGCAATTCGTTTGAAGGCATTCTTGTTTGTTGCACAACTTCGCCAGGAGGATGTAAAAGTGGGGTCTGATGTTCATTTGTTACAACCATATATCTGTTTCATATTCATCTCTTATGTACCCACATGTTACGGGGTTTATGTACTTATGTTTGTACTGAAAGGAGAGTTGAAGAGTCATGCACATGCATTTGTTTTTATGTATGTGTAAGCAATGAACCTGGTGATAGTTTAACATGAAAGACTCATGATTGTAACATGATTGTGTATCATGTTTGTCGACTTGTGATTTTGGGAAGGTTGATATGTTTCAAATGAGTCTCGACTAGTGTTGATGATTGTCTGATGACTATGTTGTGTCGATCATGTTTTTCGACTTATGTTTTAGTCGATGGTGTTTGTTGGCTTGTCAGTTGATTTTGAGTACACCAAGGTGCAGGAAAATGCCATGTGCTTTGATGAAGAACAAGATGCGACCATTTGCTTGAAGAAAAAAAAGACTTTGTTGGCATCATTTTCAGTCTTGTATAAATTTGTTTTCAAGATTGATGGTTTTCTTGGCTTGTGACAAGATGTCGCAAGAAAGTTTTTGTAGCCATTGGAGAGCTGATTTTGTTGATGTCAAAGAGTTCGAAAGAGGGACTTGATTCTCAGTGGGAAGGTTGGTAGTATTCCAAGCACAAAGAGAATAGTGGGTCAGCAATAGCCAGAGAACAATGGTTGAGGGACATAGTCAGTTGCAGTGCAAGGCATGTCAAAGTATCTAGGTGATTATCAAAATACTTTTCAAGTAGAATTAGTTGATATAAATTGAAAGAAGAAGAGTATTGAATCTCAGATAGATAATCATAAGCTTTTGTGGGTCCAAAAGCCTTTCAGTGGGAAGGTGTGATCAAAATCTGGACCAGGGGCCAAAATTTAGCTCAAAAATCAAAGTTCTTGGAATTGCCTCAAAATGAACGAGAGCGTATCCTTCATTGTCACGAACCCAACGCAACTCATTTGGGTTCAAACGAACTTCGGGAGCAAGAGATATCGCGATCTATTCAAATCGTCAAATAGGAAAAAAATGAGTGCTGATTGTGCAGTCCGTACAGTCCGTACGGATGCTGACATGGCATGATCATATGCTGATGTGGTAGAGCTGAGTTGTCACATGCTGACGTGGTAGTTTTGGATTGGTTGACTGTTGGATGAATCATGTTGTGACACGTGGCATGGTTTTGGCAAATTATGAGGTGCCACGTGGCCCAGTCGTGGGCTGCCACGTGGCACCATGGCATTGGTTGTTTGTTCAAAATTTATGGACTCTGTGGGGTTCTAATCGTGGACCTCCCCCATAGTCCAAAGTCTTGGCAAGTCCGCCCTGCAAAGGCACCGCATGGTGTTTCTTATTAAACATATGTATTTAAATTTATTTAAATTAAACACTATTGTATGTTGGCACGGGGGTCGGGCTGGGGCTTAGCCCCAGCCCGCGGTCTTAGTGGTGGTGGGTTGTGCCATTTGGGAAATGGCCAATGGACTCATAAGATTTGTTTTTTATTTATTCTCTTTCAAACATTTAGGCATGTAGTGAATTGCATTAATCCCTCATTTCATACATCCTTATCATATGATTTAATTTGTGTCCATTTCTTATATTTTAGGTCATGATTATTACTTCTATGTTTTACATAATTTCCATCTCATATACTATTTCATTGAGTGGTTTTTAAGATGAAAGGGAGTTGATTGTAAACATGTAAATGAGAATTTCCTTGTATTGGAAACTTGAGTTGAAGTCTCAATACATACAACTGATAAGAGCAGGTGAAGGTTCATTGAGATGAGATTGTTTGTGTCCCAACATTGCATAGAAAAATAATCAAAGCACATGATACTAATATAATTTAACAATATATTTTGCATCTCTCTCACTGAAAGAATTTGGTGGAATTGAAGGAGATTATAAATTTCTTAGGATTTCATGTTGGTGAAAAAAATTGGCTATAAGGCTATCTTTTTTGGATCATATTGTATCAGAGCACAAGTTTGGACATACTTGAAGAGACCTTTGTGGTAAACACCCACAGTGACTACCAAAGAAGTGGACAAAAATTACTACCTGACCTAGAGAGAAGTAGAGGACCAACAATGACAGGAGGTCCTTATGAAGCAGAGGAAGAAGAATAATATTTGGTCAAGTTTAGTCAACTAGAATAGAGCATTTCCTTGCTAACATATATGGTAACACAACTACTAGTAACAAAGGGAAATTAATCATCCTCAATAAAGTCTTGGCATGGAGACCATAAGGCTAACCTAGAAGATCCCAAGAAAAGGAAGAATGAATAAGAGTTGGATCTCAAAAATGAGATAGAAATGGAAGAATCAAACAATCGTATAATGCATGTACTTTTCCATGTAGAGGAAAAGGTGGAAATCAAGTTGTATGTAGGAGAAGTCAATGTCGTTGGACTGAAATAGTGACTATAGCATATGGAGATGTATTTCAACATACAAAAAGTCATCGGGAAACAAAATATTTCATATTCCTGATTGAATGTTGAAGGCCATTCTTTTTCATGGTGGGAGAGTGATGTAGTGGGAAGAGCACTAAAAGATGAACCACTACTGGCAAATTGGGAAGTGTTAAAGGAAATTATCAAAGTCCAGTTCTACCTAATTGGATATGAGAAGAGATAACATATTGTGCAACATTACTTTAGGTAAAGGCAAGGGAAATAAGTGCAATAGATCACTATATAGTTTAGGAAGAGGGATACTCAACTAGGTGTCTCTCTCAAAATCCAAGTTATGTTGATCAAGTACTTAGGAGCATTTTTTCCTTAGATTCAACAACAATTGACGTTGTTCAAGCCTAAGAAAATCAATGAAGTAAGTGTTTGAGCATAGTACCTTGAAGGAGACAGGAAGAAGAAATAGTCTAGCAAGCATAAGCCAATAGAACCACGAGAACAACGAAGAAAATGGAAGAAAAAGAAGAATTAGATGGAAAATAAAATTTAGGCATCAGGACAAGAATAAAAATCATATGTCAAGCAATGTAAGGGTTGTGATAAAAAGGGACACATTGTGGAAGATTGTTGGAAATTATACCTTGAGAATTTCCTTAGGCATTTCCAAAAGAGGAAGAAAAGGGAGGATTTGAAAACTATAGGTCTCATGAACAAGGTGGATAGTATATCAAACCTAGAAGGAAAGATCAATTCCACCACTCTTTATAAGAAATAAACATTGATTGGTTGTAGTCAAAAGGGAGAGAAATAGAAGTTAGAGTTTTTTTTGCATCAAGATCCACATAAAATGAAGCAAGGTGGATTATTTGTTTGTTCTTAGTTGACAATCCAATTTGCTATTTGCATAGTTGGTCAATAATATTTTCCTAGAGAGTCATGACCATCCATAGCCATAACCCTCTAGGCTAGGTAAGACATGACATAGAATTGAGAGTTGGAAAACAATGTAGATTTAATTTTTCCACTAACCAAAACTTTGTCGATGAAGTGGTTGCAATTGTAGTTACTTTGGACGCGTGTGGAGTCATCTTGGGAAGATCATACCTCTACATGAAATACTCTACATGAGATATGTTATATTCACTGATCTAGATTGGATCATTATATTATTCTACACACGGATACCTTTCCAACGATGCAATAATCACCTCAATCGAAGTTTGTATCCGAAAGTCATGCCTCTCACAAGTTGATCCACCATATTGGTCATGATGGTGTGAGTGGATGCCATGGAAACCCTCATTACTTAAACGTGTGTGGATAGGCATGTAGTGTATTTTCTATAAAATTTTATAAGGTCCAAACTTAATCACTAATTGAGGGTTGTGGAAGTCATCCCTAACCGTAGATGACTATTGGGCTATGTTAAATATTGGGCCACTAGGAGGATAAGGGATTCCATTCATTTTCATTGTATCTTGTTCCATAGCTGAGCATAAGAGATGAGAGTGGTATTTTTTTAGCATAATAGAGGAGGATAAATTCTATAGCACCTATACAAGCCACAATGTCAAAGGAAACTCTAGATAGAGTTTCTCTTTATTTGTACTTTCATTTAAAGAAAAGAGAGTAGAGTGACCTCACCTTCTAATTGGGTTTTCTCCCATATTGGGTTTCCTAGATCATATGTTGTGTTTATTTCTAGATTATGTGTGTATTTATTTCCATTCTATACTTTTCACATTTCAACTGTTTCATACATTTTAAGCAGAGAAAAAAATAATTAAAGAATCTGATATCTAAAGGAAAATTAGCCTTCCCAATAAATATTTTAGTATTTTATTAGATATTTCGTGATGAGTTGTTCCAATGGAATATCCACGAAAATTTATAGATCATATTGGTATTAGAGCATGTATTCTTTTGGGTATTTTTGGGAAGTTGTGGGATCTAAGAATCAACTTAAAGAGAATTCATAAAAACCCTAGCCATGGAAGACCAGCATGTTCATAATGACCCTCAAGACCCAGAAGAAGAGAGAATTGAGAGGTTGGAAGACAGGTCGCCAATATCAATCGCAACATGAACCTCCTCATGGTGGCTCTAGAAATCAAGCTTGCATTGTTTGGAGAATCTGGAGGCTTGAACTCAGATATCAAATTAGAAGGGAAATTGAGATATAATGAAGACCCAGAAAAGGAGTCGTGGAAAGAACCCGAGAAAGAGAAGTCAATTTCCAGTTACATAAACCCTCCATAGTCATTATTCAATATGGGAGAGAAAGTAAAAATAAATTTGTACAAAGGTGATATTGATGCATTAAAACGAAATCATTGGTTGCAACAACTATAAGTTTATTTCAACATTCACCATATAGATGAAAAACAAAATATATCATTTTCCAAGCTAAATTTAGAGGACCATGCTCTAACCTAGTGGGAAATCCATATGGAAACACTTAGGCTAGAGGGTGATATGCAAACAACCAGGTGGAAGGACTTCAACACCCTCATCAAGTCACAATTCTACCCTATCAGGTATGTAGAGGATCAATGGATCCCGTGGCATTACTTCAGGAAGAATCAAGGGAAGACTATATAGGAGTACACCATTGAGTTCATAAATATTGCATCATGTTGGGTATATCTCCCAAGAGCCCAGATGTACTCCTCAAATATATGGGGGTTCTACATAACCATCTATGAAAGCAAGTGATGTGTTCCAAGACAAGGACAATGGATGATGCATGTGTGACAGACACAATATCTAGAAAAGATAGACCAAAAGAAAGGGAAGCCAAGTGGTTCCAAGAGAAAGAGCACTAGGAAGCTTCCTGAAAAAAATTTCAATTACTTCCTAATTAACTTAGTAAGAAATTGAAGAGTGTGCATTTAATTATCAATATGAGGTCCTATTTTACTTATGAACTATCGTGTAACTTATATGAAATTATAATGATATAATTTCCAATGAGTTGCAATACTTTTGAATGAATATCACAAGGAAAGACACCAAAATCTTTAACAAGTCACCAAATTAAACTATGATAAATCCACACTTCCAGAAATGAAATCACATGTTGCAGGAAATTAAATGGCACTCTTGCAATAAATAAAATCACACTTATAGAAAAGTAAATCACTCTTTGCGAGAAAATAAATCACACTTGCAAAAAAGTAAATTACTCTTGAAGGAAATTAAATCACACTTGCGGAAAAGTAAATCACTCTTGAAGGAAAGTAAATCACACTTGCAGAAAAGTAAATCACTCTTGCAAGAAAGTAAAGGTGACTTGTCCAAGTATTAAAGTGATCTTGATTACCGTAATAAATATTTAATGTCTCATGTACCTCAAATTATAAGAATCAAACCGCACTATGCTTGTAAACAAGAAAAATAATCTATCTCAATTTCCAAACCCCAAAGTTGTTAATTAGAAATCTAGATGCAGATTTATAGCAGTGAGAGATGCAGTAGCAAGAGTTGCAATAAGAGTTGCAACGACAGGAGTTTCATCAACACGAGTCACCACAACAAGAATCGAAACAAGGTAATATTAATGCTATAGACAATTTAAATAGAGGAATTGGTGGAAATAAATGAAAATGAATGAAAGATGTTATAGCTAGACTTCAACCATTCAATAAAGAAGGTTCAAAAATTTCCTCATAAAGTGGCGATGAAAGAGTTACAACAATGAGGAAACAATGGAGTTTCAACACAATGTTTTTATAGAGGAATTGTTGGAAATAATAAGGAAGATAAACTAAAACTACTTTCTTATCAATCAAACATCACTACCATGTAAGGTTAGCAATAAAAAGATACAACAATAGAGAACAATGAGATGTGAATGGAGGAATTGTTGGAAATAAATAAGAAAATAGAAATTTGACTATAGCTACTTCTATGAACTGTAAAAGATACAAACAATACCGATAAAAGGAGGGGGGGCTACCTCCTTAGATGAGGTACTGGTTTAAGAATGTAGTAGACTCTCAAATGCTCACCACGCCATCAATTGAACATGAACTAAACACAACTTTGATTAAATGAAAAGATGGAGCTCCAATACAATTATGTCTAACAAACCATATGTTGATTTTCCTTTATCCCCCAACTCAGCGAGAGTGGGTGTATTTATACAAAATAACTACCTATAAAGTGAGATAAGAAGATCGATGGAAAACCACGGGAATCGGGTTGTCTCATCGTTACAGTGTATTTTTGGTAAGGAGGAAAAAACGAGGTGTGTGATGACTAAAATCGTCCACGACAGGTGGTGGTTGAGTTGTCCTTTCCATAATAGCACCCAATTTCCTTTGTTGTATTCCTGAGTGGTTTTTGGATGGATGTGCGTTCCCTGGTGATAGTTGTATGGTTGAATGGTGAGTGTTTACGGATTTGTAGAAAATATCAAGTGAGATTTGCAACATCGTGAGTCACAACACTATGAGTTGCAGCACTAGGAGTTGCAACAACATCTAGAGTTGTATAACTGGGAGTTGCAACAACGACCATAGTTGCAGTAATGGCATCTCTCATGTTGGGAAGGTGTTTGTGTATCTTGTTTCTATAAAAAATTGTTAGCATGAAAAGTAATAATCTCTTGAAAATGCATATGAATAAGTATTGAAAATGGCATGTTGAGTGAGTGATTGTACCTTAACCAAAAAGGTGTCATTGTGGATGGAAAGTGTTATGAATATGGAAATGGAATGGGGAAAAGATGAGCAAAAAGTATTGGATGGGTGCTAAAAGGATTACAATTTTAGCACCTTTCATATCCCCCTAGCCGAAATCATTCCATATCCTCATGTAACCAAACAGTCACTATGAGTCTGAGAGGGGGAGTCTCCCATGGAGGCGATCTATGTCATCATCTATGTGCCCTGCCTCAAAAGTGAAAAATTCTTCCTCGTCCTAATATCCTTCCAAAATTGCAACCAATCCTTCACCTAAAGCTTCCCTTTGTGGTTCTTGTGTAATAACAAGGACCTTTTAATTTTCTTTCTCTATTTCATTGTCCTATGTTTCCTCTTCCTTCCCTGGTATATCAGCAGAGTAACTGAGCTCTGCTAGTTCTTGTGTATCTCTAGGGAAATTGTCCTCTATTGGTTCTTGTATATCAACATGGAAATGGGCCTCAATTGATTCTTGTGTGGTAGAAGGGAAATGAATTTCTATGGTGGTTAGGTGGGTACCCTTTTCTGGATCAGTGGAAAGGTTAGCTTATGTTAGATAAACAAGAATATTTTCCTATGTTGGTTCAATAGGGAGGGTGCCATCTATTTCTAAAACTATATATATATATATCTTTTATTGTTGCAATAAGGTGGATATCTTCTATTGTTGGAGCAGAGTGGGTGTCTGTTGGTTTATGAGGATAAGTTCCTTATATAGGTTCAACTAGTTGACTTACATCTAAGACAACAGGAGGAGTGTATGTTAATGGTCCATCAGGGTAACTAGTTGTATTTGGTTCAGTAGAAATGGTTTTTGTTGTTAGGATAGGGAAGTCTAACCTATCCAACTACCTTGCTTCTCTAATATCATCCCCTAATAATTTGAGAGGTCTGGAGCCTCCTATTTTTCTTCTCAAGAACCCACTTATTTCTTAAAAGTAATGAATACAAAGGTGTGAGAGAGGGGTGACTTAATCATTTTTATTTTTTTTTTCTAGTTGGATCTGGTTCAAAAATAGGTTGTTTGATTTATAGAGTTGTAGCTTCATAATTGTCACTGTAAGCTTCGAGAATCACAACAATGTCTTCCCCTAGGGTTTTCCTTGTTGGTTATTTTGTACTAGAAAGTTTCTCATCCCCTAGTTCTTCTTTGGCTCTAGGCCATGAAAAGTATTTTACATCCTCCATGATTTCTTGTGCTTCAACTATTTATTCAACTTTTTTTCCCATGCTGGTTCTTGTGTAACAGGAAGGGATTTTCTTTTTTTGGTGGAAACATTGCTTCTTTCCCTTTTCTTCTTCCTATTCATAAGGTAAGTTTCCTTCTTCCTTGTTCCTAGAAACCTTTTGGTCATGGGTTTTCTTCCTGTCACCTCTATTTCATTGTCAAGTTATCTTTGCTTTGTGGAGAAATTTCGACAGAACCCTCGAGATTTTATTTATTAGTGGTTGTAGTTCTGGGAGTCACATATTTTTCAGCCTCCATAGTTGTAGTTATTACAATGTCTAGAGCTAAAACAAATAAGACCTGTAGAGTTGTAGTGGCCTCGACTTCCATATTTGGAAGTTCCTTGACTTCTGGAGTTCCAGCGCTATTGTCCCATGGAGGAGTTTCAGCAACTACTACTCTTCTGTGTGGAGTTATGGAGATGATTGGTGCTCTCGCAACCTCATTCCAGGACCTTCCTACCCTCTGTAGTGCTCATTTTACCAATATTTTTATCAGATCATGGTGTCAAATGGATTCTTGAGGGTGAACATCCTCTTGTGTTAGTTTGTCCATGTTTTGCAATGTTCTTGAAAGGAAAAATGACAAATTGACGAGTTTGTCATGTCGCAAGTGGTCTAATAACCTAATTTGTTGTAGGTATATGACCCCATATCGACCCTCTCAAGTAATTTAGCATTGCATGATGATGGAACATATTTCCATGGACTTGGTAGTGAATTCTTGTTAAACAATGTTGCCCTTTTTACCAGATCCTCCCCTAGTTCAGGGAATTGTTCAAGAATTTCAGGATTAGGCCTTTGACAGAAATACCACCACTCATCGATTTGCGAGAGCCTGATCACTTCTGGAATTACATATTCTATTACCTGCACAACTATCCCTTCTACCTCTATCCTTATTTCCCTGAATTTTATGGAAAATTCTAGCACCACATTATTGTCATAACCCCACGGCCTGGTTAGGTATTGTAGCCATCCTCCCTAATGAAACATTTCCCCAATTTTCTCGTATGTCTATATCAAGAGGGTTTATACGGACTCTCAATGGTTCAATGAGCCTCCCATTTTCATTGAGAACTCAAATGACTGTGGTTGCAATTCAGTATCAACGATTCGTAGGTGGTGAGTTCAAATGAATGGGAATGGAAGTGCGAAGGGGTAATCATATTATGGTTTAGGTCATTATTATTGTGTGATGTATTTTTAGTGGTGTGGTTAGATTTTAATTATGTCAATTCAATTCTTACTCATAACATCGTTCAGGATGTACCTTCCAATCTTACCGTGTCTTGTCTTTATTGTGCATAGCTTCGACAAGCTATCATCTTGGCATGGGGAGTTGCAACAACACGTTGATTCACATTAGTACATGTATTTGGATCAACAAGCAGAGTTGCAACATCATATGGGAGTTGCAGCAAGGTGTGGATCTATGAAAACATTTTAGAGTTTCATCAAGGTGTGGAGTTGCAACAATGATAGGGTTGTACTAATACAAGGTATTTCACCAATGGGAAGAGTTGTGACAATCGTTAGAGTTGCAACAACGTGTTGGCTAGAACTGTGACTTTTCAAGGTATCTCAGTGGTAGTCGTGTTTGTCCAAATTAGATGTCGATGTATTAACAGTGGAGTATTGGTAGAGATATGCATATTTGCAGTGAAAGGAGTTGTATCAACAAGAGTTGTAGAGGTAGGAGCTGTAGCAACGAGATTTTCAACAAGATGGAATTGAAACAATAGAAGTTGTAGCAATAGGAGTTGCAACAAGTCATAATTGCAGTAATAGGAGTTGCAACAAAAGGAGTTGTAGAAAGATGAAATTGAAGCAATAGGATTTGCAGCAATAGGAGTTGCAAAAACATTCTTCTCCCCTGGATATCCTGAAAAATTTTATTAAAAAAAAAACAAAACTTTATCAAAACTTGATTAGAAGGATCTTGACATAACCATAAAAAAAATGTGAAGTGCCCTTATTTCTTTCAGTTTTTTTTCAAGCATGCTATGCACCAGTATAAGTTGGTTTTCACAAAAAATTCCCCCAGGCATTCCCCTAAGGTTTTTTTTTGCATGTTTTTTTCTTTGTTTTTTTTTAACATAAATGAATCATTAAACAATGGTTCCCCCTTGTTTACAATATCCATGTTGTTGTTCGGCCATCCACTAGTGATTATGTTCAAAAAGACTTCAATGGATAGAAGTTTATGATATAATCGAATCTTGTTTCCATTTTCCATCAGAGGAGTTCTCTCATTGTCAATGGTGCAAAGTTTGATGGCTCCATTGTCATATACAACATCAATCTCATAAGGCCCAAGCCATCGAGTGTGGAACTTTTCTTTGAAATATTTGAACCTAGAGTCAAATAATAAGTCCCAGTCTCCAACTTTGAATTTCTTCTTTTTAATGAACTTATCATTCCATCGAGCTATTTGATGTTGTATTACTGTTGTGTGGTGGAGGGAAACTTGAAGAAGTTCATCTAGTTCATTGATCTGGAGGAGTCTCTACTTATGAGCTTCAGTTAAGTACATTCTTAGATGTATAGTTGTTCTAAGTGTTTGTATCTTTGTTTCATTCATCAATAGTACTCTCTTTTTGTACACGAGTTAATATGGAGTATAATGAGTAGTAGTTCTCCATGTTTTCTGGTAGGCCCATACAACTTCGGGTAGTCTTTCATCCCAGTCCTTGAGGTGTATTCTAATAGTACTTGTGATGATGTCCTCAAGTATTTTGTTCATCCCTTCTACCTATCAATTTTCCTATGTATTATATGGTGTAGTAACCCTATGTTTGATCTTAAATTTGTCCATCAAATTTCTAACGAGTCTTGAAGTGAATTGGGTTACTCCATCAGTAACTATTTCTCAAGGTATCCCAAACATGGTGAATATTTCTTCATGAAGAAATATTATTACTTTCTATTCTGTTTTATCCAGGAGTGCCTTGGCTTCCATCCATTTTGTGACATAATATGTACACAATAAAATGTAGTAGTTATGGTGGGAAGAAAGATTGATCATCCCTACAAATTCTAGGGCCCATTTATCAAACGGTTTTAATACCAACTATGGTTGTAACGACATTTGTTCTGATTGCACTAGTCTTCCCATGCATTGGAAGATGACACACCTTTTTACATATTCCTTGGCATATTTGAAGATAGTGGGCGAATTGTACCCTTGGTGAAGTACCTTGTACACAGTCCTCTTGTCTACAAAGTGGCCTCCACATGGACTATCATGGTAGGCTTTCAGGATCTCATGGATCTTGTCTTCCTGCACACATCTTCTGATAATGAGACCCAATATTGTGTGGAAGAGGTATCCATTGATCCATGATAATATCCAAATTTTTTTGATGATCTTATGTTTCTCTTTTGGAGACAAGTGATCTGGTATTCTACCTACAACCAAGTAATTAGTGATATTTTTGAACCAAGGATATTTAGTAGAAACCACAAATAGGTTCTCATTAGGAAAATAATATTCTAAAGGTGGCTCATTATCTTTAGATGTAAGTCCTAAAAGGAAATCAACCACTACATTACCTTCTCTTAGTTTATTCAATATGGTTATATCATATTCCTATAATAACAATAACCACCTAGTTACCTTGTCATTGGTCATTGGTTCATTCATTAAATATTTTATGGTATCATGGTTAGTGTGAAATATTATTGGATATCCTATAATGTAATGTCAAAATTTATTAATTGCATGTATTACAATAAGAAACTATTTTTATGTTACCACACAATTTAGTTGTGTTGATGAAACATTTTTTCTAACATAGTAGATTGTGTGTGGATCATTTCCTTATAGTTGTCCTAGAATAGCTCCAATGGTGATGCCTGATGCATCTTTAGAAATATGAAATAGAAGGCACCAGTAGGGCCCTCTTAAGATAGGAGCCTCAAACACCTTATTTTTCAGTTCATCAAGTGCATGATGACATGTTTTGTCCATTAAAATAGGAATATGTGTTAAGAAAGGAAAATAATGGATGATAAATTGATGAAAAAAATTCAATAAAGAGATGATAATAACCAACATATCCTAAGAAGATTTGTACCCATTTTTGCGAACACACGAGTCAAGAAATTTAATATTACCTTGATTTTCACCATATCCACTTGGATGCCTGTAGCTAAGATGCAGTGTCCTAATACAATGTTATCAGTTAACATTGTTGAACATTTTTCATTTCTGAGGGAAACGTTCAAGTCTTGGAACCTTATAATTTTTTTCTCTAGGTTTATTAATGCCTCATCAAATTCATTTCCATATGTTGTGAAGTCATCCATATATATTTCCACACAATCATGAATTAAATTAGAGAATATACCAAGTACAAATATTTGAAAGGTGGCAGGGGTGTTACATAACCCGAAAGATAGAAAATGATAGGAAAATGTCCCCCATCGACAAGTGAACGTTTTTTTGTCTTGGTCCTCATGGGTGATCTGAATCTACTTATACCCATTGAATCTGTCGAGGAAAGAAAAGTGTTTCTTCCCTACTAATGTATCTATGACCTGGTCAATGAATGGAAGTGGGAAATGGTCCTTGTGTGTTTCTTTGTTGAGTTCTCTATATTCCACACAAATTCTCCATTTACCATTCTTCTTTGGTACCATGACTAGAGGGAAGACACATTGGCTATCAGAAATTAGATAGATAAAGTTGGTTGTGAGAATTTTCTATAGCTCATACTTAAATATTTATTTTAGTGTTGGATTCATCCAACACTGGGGTTAATGGATGGGTCTAGATCATTCCTTAATGTATATGTGGTGTGTGCATAAGTCAATATGTATTCCCTTCATGTCATATTAATCCCAAGTGAAGGCATCACTGTGATTTTGTAGTACTCTAATCAGTCGCTCTTTTTGTTGTTCAATCAGTCCTTGGTTGATTTTCAAGGTTTTCCCTGGGATGATTTCTATATATTTTGTAAGAAACCCTGCAACCCTTGAGTATTTGAGACAATGTTCCAAGATAACATCATAGTATAACTAGGAAACATCTCCTCCACCCATTAGGTTGAAAATTTCAATGAAAACATCTTGGATTCCTCTCAGGAATAAGACATGTCATATATCGGGAGCCAAATATCCTTTCCTTTCCATTTGCAAATTATAGTTGAAACTTTCAACATGATCCTCGAGGATCTCATATTCACGGTGTGTCATACTAAAGACTTCATCCCTCCTTTATTTATCCTTACAATAATCTTCGCACTTTTCTAGTAATTCCTTTGTCATTTGGTCACATGTGCATATTTTGTCCTTTCCAAGGCCCATGAACCAATGTAGTGCAACATTATTGATTGTGTCTAGAAAAATATTCAATTTATTGGAATCTGACACATAATCATAACTTATGCAAAGTACATCGAATTCAAAGAGGAAGGTGTCAGGATCTTGTTTAGATAGACCATGAAAATTTGGGAAGGTTGAATTAGGGATATTCTTCTTTTTGGTCTCTTCATTTGATCCTCTTATTGAAAATCCGAAAACAGAGGGTTCCTCCTTGAAAACTTTGTGTCCCATTTCTCTCTGAGGGATGTCGTTTGTCTCTAAATTTTCTTCAGGAATAACGAATTCCCCAGAGTGGTATTTTTCACCAATCAAATATTCTAAAAGTGGAACCTCTGTGTTTATCGATCCTTGTACGATCTCAGATTCTTAAGTGAAGGTTTTAGGTCTCCTTTTGAAAATGGAACTTGTTGTAGGTTATATATAGTTTGGCTGAATTTTCTCCTTTCCCTCTTGAGATTGACCTATAGTATTATCTTTTTAGGAATTTTTGGATGAAATAATAAGTCTAACTTGTTGATCTCTAACTCTATGCATAGAAAAGATTAGAAAAGCATTCTATGAATTGATGAAAATAAATAATATCACTCAATCTACTGAAATGAAAATACACATAATAGAAAAACCACAACTACACTTTTTACAGATCCCCGTCAATGATGGAGAAAATGGTAGAATTTTCAATTACTTCATAATTAACTTAGTAAGCAACTGAAGAATGTAGATTTAATTATCAATTCGAGGTCGTATTTTACTTACAAACTATCGTGCATTGTATATGAAAATATAATGTTGTAATTTCCAATGAGTTGTAGTACTTTTGAATGAATATCACAAGGAAAGACACCAAAATTCTTTAACAAGCCACCAAATTAAACTACGCTAAATCCACACTTGCAGAAATGAAAACACACATTGCAAGAAAGTAAATGGCACTCATGCAAGAAAGTAATTCATACTTTTGGAAAAGTAAATCACTCTTTGTAGGAAAGTAAATCACAGTTGCAGAAAAGTAAATCATTCTTGCAGGAAAGTAAATCACGCTTGCGGAAAAGTAAAACACTCTTGCAGGAAACTAAATCACACTTGAGAAAAAGTAAATCACTCTTATAGCAAAGTAATGGTGACTTGTCCAGGTATTAATGTGATATTGATTACTGTAATAACAATGTTATGGCTCATGTACCTCAAATTATAACAATCAAAGAACATTATGTTTGTAAATAAGAAAAATAATCTATCTCAATTGTCAAACCACACAGTTGTTCATTAGAAAGCTAGATGTATAGTTGCACCAATGAGAGTTGCAACAACAAGAGTTGAGGCGACAATATTTGAAGTGACAAGATTTGCAGTAAAACAAGTTACCGTAGAAAAAGTAACAACAACCAGAATCACAACAAGTTAATACTAATGCTATAGAAAAGTTAAATAGAGGAGTTTCTCAAAACAAATTAAATTGAATGAAAGATATTACAACTATCCTTCAACCATTCAACAAACAAGGTTCAAAAATATCCTCGTAAAGTGGCGGAAACAAAGTTATAGAAATGCGGAAACAATGGAGTTGCAACGTGATGTTTTTATAGAGGAATTGTTGGAAATAAATAAGGAAGAGAAACTACAACTACTTGTCTATCAATCAAATATCACTACCCTGCAAGGTTAGCAATAAAAATATACAACAATGGAGAACAGCGAGATGTTAATGAAGGAATTTATGGAAATAAATAAGAAAATAGAAATTCAATTATAACTACTTCTATGAACTGTAAAATATACAAACAATACCGAGCTAAGGAGGGGGGCATGCCTCCTTAGATGAGTTATTGTTCTAAGAATGCAATAGAAACTCAAATTCTCAACATGCCATCAATTGAAAAGAAACTAAACATAACTTTGATTAAATGAAAAGATGGAGCTTCATTACAATTGCATCTAAAAAAATGTTTGTTGATTTCCCTATGTCCCTCGACTTAGCGAGAGCAGGAGTATTTATAAAAAATGAATATTTCTAAAGTGAGATAATAAGATCGATGGAAAACCATGAGAAATAGGTTGTTTCATCGTTACTTTGTTTTTTCCAAAAGAAGGTAAAAATCAGGCGTGGGATGACTAAAATCAGCCACGACAGATGGTGGTCAAGTTGTCCTTTCCATACTGGTGCAAAATTGTGTTCATTGTATTCCCGGGTAGTTTTTGGTTGACTGGTCATTCCATTGTGAAATTTGTATGGCTTAATGGTGAGGTGTTTCGTAGTTGCAGCAATGGTCTAGTGAGAGTTACAACATTGCAAGTAACAACACCATGAGTTGCAGCACTGGCAGTTGCATAAACAAGAGTTGCAACAACATGAGTTGCAACAACAGGATTTGCAACAATGACCAGAGTTGCATCACTGGAGATGCATCAATGATAGTTTCATTAATTACAGCTCTTGTGTTGGGAAGGTGTCTATGTAGCTTGTTCCTGTAAAATATTGTTAGCACGAAAAGTAATAATTTACTGAAAATGCATATGAATAAGTACTAAAAATGACATGTTGAGTGAGTGATTGTACCTTAACAAAAAATGTGTCTTTGTATATAGAAAGTGTTATGAATGTGGAAGTGGAAATGGGAAAAACGTGAGTGAAACATATTGGACAGATGATAAAAATATGTCAATTTGAGGACCTATTAGTTCTAGGGAGGGGAAGAAGAAATAGAAATTGGAAAAGGATAAGAAGACGACATGCACTACACATCAGTGCAATGATCCTAGGAACTAGTGAAACCATTGCAATATTGATGGCCAAACTAAGGAAAACAGATGGAAACTACATCCAGAGTTGAACCCAATGGACCACAAGAAGGAAGAAAAGAAAAAAAAAATTCTAGCCGCAAATTCTAGCAATCATGTTGAAAGTAGCTCATATGTGGATGAAAAGATTGTCTCACATCAATGTTGAAGGAGGTTAATCTCATTATTCTTCATCACGGGGAAGAGAAGGATATGACCAAACTCTTCCACGTCAATATTCAGGTCAGGAAGACCAAGATAGATGCTTTGTTTGACTCCCATTCACAGGTTAATTTCATAGTAGTGGATTTGGTAGGCAAGCTTAGATTGGAGGTTCATGATAATCCTAGTTGATATCCATTGGGATGGGTAAACAAGAATTCATAGATCAAGGTAACAAAACAATGTAAGATTAAATTTTCTATAACTGTTTTTTTTATGAAGTGGAATTGGATGTAGTATAGCTTGACATATGTGGAGTAATGTTTGGAGGTCCCTACATGTATACGAGGGATGAAATATTCATGTAAATATCCAACCAATACCAACTAATCGAGGATGATAATTCCTACATCATCAATGTACATAAATTAAATTCAAAGGTCTCATCAGAAATTACTAACAAATACAAGAATTTGATTAGTTCCAGTAAGAAATATGTTTTACTTTTCCTAAGGGAAATTCAATCTGGTGAAGAGTCATTAAAAGTAAAGACATCCTTAGAAGGGTGTACTAAGGAGAAGAAACATGAATTAGAGGATTTTCTAAAGGCACACATGGGTGTGTTCTAGGAGCCTAAAGGGATACCACCTAAGAGGCAATTGGAACACGAAATCCAATTATTTCCATTCTCCCCCTTTCCGAATATTGGGTTGTATAGACAGTTCGTTATGGAAGCAAACTAAGTAAATAAGTAGTTGTAGTAGTTGTTGGAGTAGGGTGTGATTTGACCAAGTACCTGACCTTGTGGGTCACCTATCATGATTTTCCATATGAAGGATGGGACTTGGAGAATGTGTATCAATTATAGGAAATTGAACAAGATTATACTAAATAATTAGTATCCTCCGCCCAGGATTGATGATCTATTGGACTAGTTGCAGCATGCCGAGTACTTCACTAAATTAGATTTGAAATCATGATATCATTAGGTATGAGTCAAATAAGAAGATACCTGGAAGAATTCCTTCAATACAAGGCAAGGTTTGTATGAGTGGTTACTTATGTCATTCAATTTATACAATGATCAAGCTACATTTGTGAGACTAATTAATGATGTTTTGCACCCTTATCTAGATTCATTTGCTATTGTATGTTTGGATGATATATTTGGTTTATAGTTATACCTAGGAGGAGCACATCACACATCTTATTCAGGTGTTAGAGACCTTGAAGAAGCACCAATTGTTGTCCAATCTCAGGAAATGCGAGTTTTCTCAGTACTATTTGGTGTATATGGTGTATGTGATTGGTGGAGCTGATATCAAGATAGATCTCACCAGGATGGAGGCCATCATGAAATGTATATTTCCTACAAATTAAACAAAAGTTTGGATCTTTGTTGGGGAAGCATGGTACTTGTGGAAGTTCATAGCCTCATTTTCAACAGTAGTTGCACTAGTCCATGCAATATTAGTGGGCAGTAAGAGTTTTAAGTGGGGGAAGAATTAGTAGAATTCCTTTGATGAGATGAAAAGAAATCTCTGTCAAGAACAAGTGCTCACACTACAAAACTTACATAATCCCATTGAAGTGGGTCCATATGCAAGTGGGTATGCCATGAGAGTGGTCTTGATGTAGGGAGGAAGGCATGTTTTCCATCATTCTCAATTATTTCATGGAGCAGTCCTCAACTACCCTACCTATGACAAGGAGCTATATGACTTGGTACAAGATATAAAAATTTGAAGCATTATATGATGGTAAAGTTGACCATCCTCCACACACATCACTAGTCGCTCTAGTATTTGCACACCCAGAGTGAGTTACACAAACTAGGAACTATAAGTGGATGGGTTTCTTATAGAAATTTCATCTAGTCATCAAGTATAATACGAGCAATTCAAAAACATTGGTGGACATGATTTCAAGGCCACCCACCTCCAATATTACAAATTTTGGAACTTTAATGCACATGGAGCCTTTTACCCATTATGCATACAAAGAGGCATACAAAAAATATGAGGACTTCAAGGAGGTGTTTTAGTAGCTACAAGGCCAATTTCATATATAATAAGGTGATATCAAGGTTTACTATCGTTTCCATAATGGTTTTCTCCACAATCTCGACAATACTTGGATCCCTAAATATGAAGGATTTCATCATGTCAGAGAGACTCACACCTCTAAGGTTGGAGGAGATTTTGGTATTGGAAAGACAGTTGCCAAATTACAGAGGTATGTGTACTGACCCAAAATGCAAGAATATGTAGAAAAATATATTAGATGATGTATACTTTGTTGTACTTGTAAGCCTGAAAACAGGAAGCAAGGTCTAAACCATCCCTTACCTATACCCACTCAACCTTGGGAAATCATTTCCATGGATATTATGGGAGGGATACCAACAACCAAAAAAGGACATGACTATCTATTTTTGGTGGTTGATAGGTTGAACAAGATTTTCATTCTAATTCCTTGTAAAGAGACCATCAATAGGCAAGAAGCATCAAACAAGTTCTTTGAAAAGGTATGGGTGCACTTTGGGATACCAAGGAACATCATCTCAAACATGGATACCATATTTATCAATGCATTTTGGACTACATTGTGGGAGAATATCGACACTAAGTTGAAGATATATACAACATTCAATCCATGGACATATGACAAAATAGAAGTAGTCAACAAGACCTTGGTGCAACTTTACAAGGGTTACAATCAGAAGCATCCAAATACCTAGGATGAAAATGTGATCTATATTCAACACTCTTCTAATAGAGAAGTCCACACTTCTATTGGTCAATCGCCTTTTGAAACTTGTTTTAGGAATTTTCCAAATTCTCTCTTGGATGTTGTTTATGGAAAACGAGGAGGAGTGAAGTAGGACCTCATAGAATATGCATTAAAAGAAGAAACATTTGTTGAGAATATCAAGAAAATCCATTTGCAAGTATAGGAGATGTTGAAGAATTCATAGGAAATGTACAAGGATTGACATGACCAACATAGAAAAGAGAGAACATTCAGAATGGGAGACAGAGTATGTTTAAAGATGAATAAGGAAAGGCTATAGGGTCTGGGTAAGAAGATCAAGTCTCTACAGTATGGTCCTTTTGATTTATTGGAAAATGCGGGAGATAATTTATAGAGACTCAATATACCACCATACATGCACATTTACTCAGTAGTGAATGTGGATAATCTCAAACACTATGAGTCATCCATGATGGGTCAAGAGGAGTAGAAATTCCTACCTTCCATAGAGGAATTAGCACCAAATGCTTAGCCATATTTTCCAGAGGACACAACTTTGCAGAAAAGGTCCAGAACTACAAGACAAGGGTAACATGAACTTTGGCATATTGGGTTGAAAGAAAAACTTCCAGGCAAAGAAAAGTGGTACTCTAGGGAGAAGGTAGAGGAAAATTTTCCTCACCTCATTAAGTAAATAGTTTAGGGACCAAAATCCTCACTAAATGGGGAGGTATGATCCAAATTATATGTTTATATTATTTTTCATCTATAACAATGTTTTATGGGTGAAAAAATTGGAGGAATCAACATGCACAATCATTTTAGCAACTGTTCCAAATTCAGAAATTTGGGTCCAAAAAACTGTATGAAATATTCCAAATCCATTTTGAGGCATCCAAAAACACTTTTTAATGGTCCAAACCTTACTATCAAGCCTCCATATATATTCTCCACATTGATACCTTTCCAATGGTGCAATAATCACCTCAATCATAGTTCATATGCGAAAGTTAGGCCTCTTGAAAGTCGACCTACCATTTTGATCACCATGGTGCAAGTGGATGACACATCATCCCCCGTTACTTCAACTTATGGGGATAGCCACATAGTGTATTTTCTACAAAATTATATAAGTTCCAATCCCTATCACTAACTGAGAGTTGAGTAAGCCAACTCCCTAACCCTAGACAATATCGAGCTATGTTAAATATCGGGCTGCTAGGAGGAGAAGGGGTTCCATTATTTTTCATTGTATCTTGTTCCATCACTGAGCATAAAAGTTGAGAGTGATATTTTTTGAGCATAACATAGGAGAAGATATTATGTAGCACAATGTTAAAGAAAAATCCACAGAGAGTGCCTCTTTCTTTGTACTTGCATTTGAAGAAAAGAGAGAAAAGAAACCTCATCTTCCAGTTGGATTTTCTCCCATATTGGGTTTCCCAAGTCATATCTTGTGTTTATTTGTGGATGGTGTGTGTATTTATTTCTATTTTCTATTTTTCGCATTTGTTCTATTTCATACATTTTTAGAAAAAAAACAATAATTTAAGAATTTAAGATCTAAAGGAAAATTAACCTTCACAATAAACATTTTAGTATTTTATTAGATCTATTGTGATGAAACGTTCACGTGGAATATCCACAATAGTTTACAGATCATACATGAGGAGAGAAAACTAATATAGTCTCATCATCACAGTTCCAAATATGGATGGAATCTATAGAATGTGTATTGGCTATCGTGACTTGAACAAAATCATCATCAAGAATAAATATACTTTGCAAAGGATATATGGATTTTTGAATCAAATGCAACAAGCCAAGCTCTTCACTAAATTGGATCTTAATTCAGGTTACCATCAAGTAAGAATCAAATTAGAATACATGTGGAAGAAAACCTTCAATAAAGGAAAGGGTGGTATGAGTGGTTAGTGATTCCTTTTAGTTTATGGAATGCACCAACAAATTTCAGGAGATTGATGAATGATGTGATACATCCTTTTATTGACTAATTTGAAATAGTGTTCCTAGATGACATATTAATATTCAATAATACTTTGCAAGAGAACATCTCACATGTGATTCAAGTATTAGATACATTAGTGAAGATCCAATTAATTACAAAATTGAAGAAATCTAAGTTCAGAAGGAGTCCTTGATCTATCTTGGACACAACATCAATGGAAGAGAGATGAAGGTGGACTAGGTGATATGTAAATCTTCGTGGATATTCAACTAGATAATTCATCACAAAAGATCTAATAAAATACTGAAATATTTACTGTGAAGGTTAATTTTCTTTAGATCTCAGATTCTTTAATTATCGTGTTTATGCTTAAAATGTATGAAATAGATAAAAAGTGAAAAATGGAGAACATAAATAAATAACCACACACCATACACAAATAAACACAAGATATAACTTGTGAAACCCAATATGGGAGAAACCTCATCTAGAAGGTGAGGTTGCTTTGCTCTCTTTTCTTCAAATGCAA
Organism: Picea mariana; assembly: GCA_032191745.1. Lineage (NCBI taxonomy): Eukaryota > Viridiplantae > Streptophyta > Pinopsida > Pinales > Pinaceae > Picea > Picea mariana. The sequence continues at coordinate 45,190 of JASDQU010240955.1, forward strand.
GTACAAAGAAAGAGGCAGTCTTTGTGGAGTTTCCTTTGACACTGTGGTCTCTATGGTTGGTACAAAATATTTCCTCCTCTATTATTATATTAAAATACCACTCTTATATTCTCTTCTCAACTATGGAACAAACACAATACTAAATTATGGAACCCCTTCTCCTCCTAGCACCCCGATATTTAACATTGCGCGATAGCCATCTAGGGGTAGGGTTTTGACTTCCTTAACCTTCAATTGTGATAAGGATTTGAACCTCCTAGAATCTTCTTAAAATTACATGTGCCTATCCCATTATGTATGAATAATGTGGGCTGACATGTTATCCACTCGTATCATGGTGGTCAACATGGTAAGTCAACTTGCAGGAGGCGTAACTTTTGCATACAAGCTCTAATTTACGTGATTTTTTCACTGTTGGAAAGGTATCGATGTGTAGAATAAATTCAAGGGGTTTAATATAAATATAAGAAATTTTTTACCCTAAAAAATTTTGATTGATTCCTCAAAATGGCTCCAAAAGGTTTCAAAGCCCAATTTTGCAAATTGGGACCTGCCATTAAAATGACCCTGTAAGTTGATTCCTCCAATTTTTCCACTTTGAAAGCATCAAGATAGATGGAAAATAATATAATGATCCAATTTGTATCATCAAGACAATATTGTAACCATTATCCAATATCCTATTCCCACCAGCTTTACATAGGTTAGGAGTTTTATGGGAGAAACTCAATACTTGAGGAATTTCATGATGCACTTGTTAGAAATAGTAGCATCATTGCATGCCATGACCATCAAGGGAACAGGTTTTCACTAGGGAAATACAAAACAATGATAATTTGAACACCTAAATAGAAATAATAGTAATGTTCTGGTAGTAACCATGTGAAATTAATGACAATTTGAATTATAAATGGATGCTAATGGATATTCATTCAAGGCAGTGCTTATTCAAGGAAGAAGACTAGTCTATTACCATTTAGAGTTGTTTGATGGAGCGATACTCAACTAACCCACATATGATAAAGAGATATTCTATATTCTACAAGAAGTAAATAAGTGTAACCATTACCTCTCGGGAAAAGAGACCATTATACACACTTATAATCAACCCCTTAAGAGCCTACAAAGTCAAAGTAATATATAGAAAGTAAATCATTACAAGTGGTTTGGATTCTTGCAACAATAACACCTATTAATCAAGTCCAGGAAATGAGCTACAAACAAGATACTAGACATGATTTCATGATCTGCTAGACAAGTTGTGTGTACTATAGGATAAAAAGATTCAATTGATGAGAGAAGCTCACAGTTCCAGGATTGCTAGACATTTTTCCATGACAAATATAGTGGCCATTTTATAGAGGAATCTTTGTTGGCCAAAGATGCATGAGTAGGTGGAAATATTTGTTAGGGATCATGTTTTTCGTAGATATAACAAGCCAAGAAACAAACATATTGGGTTGTACATGTTATTTTGATTACCAAGTAGGCTTTGGGTGAGCATATCCATGGACTTTTTTGGAGGTTTTCCCATGTTTCAGAGAATCCATGACTACTTGCTTTTCAAGGTAGACCACTTCAACAAGATGTGTGTTATCATTTCGTGCAAGAATATTATCGGTAGATGAGAATAAGTTGATTTATTCTTGAATCATATTTGGGCACATTTTTTTTTGTCAAGATCCATCATATCATATCAGGATAACAAGTTCTTCGAAAAATTTTGGGAAGAGCTTTGGAAGAGAATGGATGCCAAGATAAGGTATTCCATGGAATTTCATCCCTAGACCAATGGACAAAATTAAGTTTTCAAACAAACATTTGTATAATTTTTGAGAGGGTACAATAGAAAACATCCAAAAACATGCGATGAACAATTGGTGTACATACAACATTCATATAATCAAACACTTCATTATTCCACCAACAATCACCTTTCGAGAGTTTCTTTGGTTATTTACCTCCCTCACCATTTGGCATTGTGTATGGACAATAGAATGATGAATCTGAGATGCAAGGAGATGAGAAAAAGGAAATAGCATTTGTGGAAAGGATCCAGTAGATACATCTAAAGTTATAGGAGAAGCTTGAGAGAAGCCGACAATAGTATAAATCTAGACATGACCAACAAAGAGAATATCATAAGTTTCACATTGGAGACAAGGTGTAGCTTTACCTCTACAACAAGCACCTACAATGATCTATAAACTCTTGTGGATATTCCACTGGAACAATTTGTCACAAAAGATCTAATAAAATATTGAAATCTTCACTATCAAGGTTATTTTTCCTTTAGATCACAAACTCTTGATTACTTTTTTTCTTCTTAAAAAAAAGTATGAAATCGTTCAAATGAGAAAATAGAGAAAAAAAATAAATACACACAACATATATAAATAGACACAATATATGAACTGGGAAACCCAATATGGGAGAAAACTCAACTAGAAGGTGAGGCTATTGTACTCTCTTTTCTCTGGTATAGAAATTATGCAAGTAAAAAGAAAGAGGCACTCTCTATGGAGTTGCCTTTGACCTATGGCCTATATGGTTGATAAAACATCTCTCCTCCTCTGTTATGCTCACTAAATACCACTCTAATATTTTTTTATCATCTATGGAACAAGAAACAATGCAAAAGAATGGAACTCACTTCTCCTCCTAGTGGCTCATTATTTAACATAGTGAGATAACCATCTAGGGATAGGTTCTTTTGACTTCCTCAACCTTCGATTGTGATAGGGTTTTGGACCTTCTGGAATATTCTTGAAATTACATATGTGGCTAGCTCTATATGCATGAGTAAAGTGGGTTGAAGTGGCATCCTCTCGTACCATGGTGGTCAACATGGTAGGTCAACTTGAAAAAGGCATAACTTTTGCATATGAACTTTGATTAATGAAAAAAATGCATTGTTGGAAATATATTGGAGTGTAGAAAACATTCAACGGGGTGTGCATAATTTCTAGATACTATAACCCAAAAAATATCTATTTAAGGCCTCAAAATGGCTCTGGAAGGTTCCATACCCTAATTTTCCAAAATGGGAACTTCAACTAAAATGACCCTGCAAGTCAATTCCTCCAAATTTTTCCACTCTTAAAGAACTGAGATAGATGGCAAATACTATAATGATCCAATCTGGATTATACAGGGAACTATGAAGAAACTCAAGACCTTAATATACAAACCTTTTGACATCATTGAGCAGGTGAATGAGAATGCATTTAGATTGAGAATTCCTCCTTACATGCAAATTAGTTCAGTGGTGAATGTGGAATATACCATGTTGTTTGATCCCTCTATGCTATATGGATAAGAGGACCATCAGGTTCTCCCCACCATTGAATACTTTGCATTGCATGCTCTTGAAGAATTGAAGGAAGATACAATTCTACATCAAAAGGAATGGGTAACTTGTGGAGTATTGCAAGATATTGGCTTGAAAGGACGGACTCTGATCCAGGAGGATCTTGGTGGCCACCCACCTATTCCAACTGTCTCAAAACATTGTTTTTGGAAACTTACTATTTTTGGCATTTTTTCGAGTTCCAAACTTTCAGGGCCATTTTGAGGGCCTAAACGATGCTTTTTCATGATCAAGCCTCTCAATGATATCCAAAGGAAAGGATCTTATCGAACCCATAAATGAGTCTCCTTGTCAAGAAATTTCCAATGAGCTATCTTGATCCCTAAACAGAGATTGTATGCAAATGTTACGACCCCAAGAAGTTGATGTACTAACTTACCCCAACGGGGCCCACATGAATTTTGGTGCTTCATCTCCTAGGGTTAGTTTTTTGGATGTATAGGGTTTTGTCATTCATGTTTATTGTAAAAAATCCTTTAGAACCTCATTGTACTAATCTTATTGTGAATGAGCATAGTCATCACATCTCTTCTCAGAGATAAGCTGCCACCATTCTAGCAAGCTTGTTTTCAGTCTGCATTTTAAAGTTCTCAACATGTTTCTTATTTAATAGAAGTCAAGTTTTATTGCATATTTGTTATTGTTCACTGTGTCTCTATGTTAAAATTAAAAATATGGATTTTTATTTTGTAAGTGGTATTAGAGCGATCCGCTCCTTGTCGTTTTTTAATGCATGTCCCTGATATGGTTAGTGTATAGAGAGTTAGGTCTCGAGCTTGTTTATCTTGAGGAAAACTACTCTCGCACAACTAAGAAACCGTCCATGGTAGAAATGAGACATGAGGTCCTTTCAAAATGTTGCTCGAGGAAGCCCTTAAGTGACAAAGGAACAAGATGATGGACAATTTTACACAAATCCTTTGACGACTGCCAGCAAGAGACACGTCCAGCTCAAGCGAAGGTGCCACCCCCTTCAAGGTACAAATAAATTTTGATATTCCTATATTTGAAGGTCAAATAGATGCATATGCTATAGATAAATAATCAAACCTTATAGAAGTGTATTTTTATATCCATGACTTTTCTGATAGAGAAAAGATTACATGTGTGCTCCTCAAGGTCATCCCCCATGTCAAATATTGGTGGGAGAATTTCTATGAGAAAAAGGAAATAGAGGGATCCACAGTATTTGCAATTTCACCCACTCAGGGTTCCTTCAAGGATTCTATTAAGGAAAAATACTACCATTTTGGAAGTTATGATGACTTGTATACAGGATGGACCACACTATGGTAAGAAAGATACCAAACAGTGCTAGAGTTCACTAATGTCTTCCATACCTTGCGCACCAATATGGGTATCAAATCTTATGAGAGACATTTGTTGCTCAAGTAATGTGGTGGTATGCATAGATACATCCAAACAAAAATGGATTTTTTGGACGTATCGTCCTTGGGTGCGACCTATTGATATGCGATCAAAATCGAGCAGAAGCTTAAACAAAAGACACAGTAGTTTGGGTCTGGAAACCCCTCACAGCAGAAGCAGTTCAAGGGCAGCCCCAACCTGTAGAACAAAGGACATAGAAAATATGGTAATCCTCAGGACAACCAGTCCAAGCCGCAAGAAAATAAGAACAATGGGAAGATGAAGAAATATATCGGGAAGTGGTGCGACTTCCATAAGAGCCCCTAGAATAACATTTTTGATTGTCACTCAAAGCAGTCATTGGTGGTTGAGGTGAAAGCCTCTGAATCATATGCAGGTTCTGGCTTTGAGTCAAAAATAAAAAAGGGGAGATGGATCATTGACGCTGAACCTAGTGCCACCGTTTCTAACACCAAGATCTATCTTGATGAACCTGATGAGCTAGAGGAAGGCGAGCACCTATTTCATTCACAAATGTGGGTGAAAAGAACTCTATTGCACTTCATCGTTGATAGTGGTATCCATAAGAACCTCATCTCATTATAGGTCATCAAGAGACAATCCCTTTTGACAACACCGCACCCACATCCCTACACCATTGGATGGCTACATCAGGAAAGTGATCTTCGTGCCAGCCAACAGTGCCACCTATCATACGACATAAATCCATTCAAATATGAGGTATTATGTAATTGTTGGTTGTGGACCCTAAATATATTCCTTATTCAGAGGTTTGTTTCATCCATTCTTGGACCCCATTCCTTAATGAGCGGTGTGGGGGGGGCTTTCCCCCCCACAACTATCATCAGGGAGGTCCAGGTGAGGGGGGGGGGTGATGAATATTTTTGTAGCCCCACCTAGAGGGGGATTCTAGGAAAGCACCCCTAAAGTGAAATATTGGGAAAACTTTGATTATAAAATATTGTAATTTCATAATCAATCTGGACCGTTCATTATAAGGTCACAGATCTGATGGTAGAAGTTATTTTATGGTTTTTTTCCTAGAAGGAAACCCTCTTTTATGGGGGAATTTTATTGCAGTTGTGTATTATCGTGAATATTGTATTATGAGAGATGATATTGTGAGAGAAAGAAGAGGAAGTTACAACAAGTGTGTTGTAGGTTGTATCCCTTCATTTTGTTGGATAATAAAAATGAAGGACCTGGACATTTCTCTGGTGGACATAACTCACACTGTGTGAACCACATATATCCATGTATCTATTGCATTGTGTATCTTATTTCTTTTATTTCCTCATTTGTTTTATTTTATTTCTCCACAATCCTATTTTTATAACAACTAGTATCAGAGAGAAAGGTAACTCGTAGGAAAAGAGGGTTCTTGGTTCGAGTGGGAGAAATGGTGGAAGATGAAAATTTTAGGGTCGAGAAATTTAATGGCCAAAACTACCAATTATGGAAGATGCAGATGGAAGATTATTTATATCAAAATGATCTATTCCTATCATTGGGCAGAATAGAAAAGAAGAAGACGGCCATGAAGGACGAAGAATGGGAGTTTCTTGACATAAAGACACTCATAACAATACAACTGAGCCTAAAAGCGTCGGTGGCTTTCAATATTTCGAAAGAAAAGACAATGAAGGAGATGATGGATACATTGGCTAAACTGTATGAAAAAACCTCGATGTCCAATAAGGTATTTCTAATGAAGCGATTATTTACTATGAATATGTCATAAGGTGGGTCTGTTGCATATCATTTAAATGAATTTAATATGGTTACTAATCAACTAAGTTCTATAAAAGTGGACTTTGATGATGAGGTCAAGGCTCTTCTAATCTTGTGCTCATTGACATAAAGTTGGAATGGCTTGGTCATGGTTGTAAGTAACTATGTATCTAGCTAAAAAACTATAAAAATTGATGATTTTTCTGGTGTTATCCTTAGCGAGGAAATGCGACGGACAAGCACAGGTGAGACATCAGGTAATGCATTAAACATGGAGAATAGGGGAAGACAAAAGGATGGAGGAAACGGATCAGGAAACCGTGGGAATTATAGGAAGGGTAGATCCAAATACATATTGGGAAAGATGGAATGCTAGAATTGTCAGAAGAAATGACATCTGAAGAAACACTATAGATCTCCAAAGAAACAAAGAGATGGACAACAGGAGAAAAATCAGGAAGCAAATGTAACAGGTGATGTGTTACAATATTCTTTGATTCTTTCCGTAGATAATATTTATGAGTATTGGGTAGTAGATTCAAGGGTTTCATTTCATGCCACACCCCATAGGAAACATTTTCTATATTATGTTCAAGATGATTTTGGGCAGGTTCATTTGGGTGATGATGCACCCTGCAAAATTGTTGGAATGGGAAAGGTACAAATAAATAAAAGAATGGAAATCAATGGTTGTTGAAAGAGGTAAGACATGTTACAGATCTAAGGAAAAGTATAATTTTAACTGGGTAGTTGGAAAGTGAAGTTGTATATCTATATTTACAGATAAGGCATATAAGGTCACGAAAGGATCACTGGTGATAGAAAAAGGAGAGAAGGTAGGTACATTGTATTTATCTACTAGTATTACTGATTCTTCTATCTCTTTAGATTCTACAAGAGTGGATAAAACATTGTGGCATCATAGGATTGGAAACATGAGTGAGAAGGGAATGCAGATACTTCACAAAAGAATTTTTTTTCCAAATATTAAAAAAATTAATTTGGATTTTTGTGAGCACCGTGTTTATGGAAAACATAAGAGAGTTAGATTTATTAGAGTCGGAAAATAAAAGAATAGTTAAAGGTTAGAGTTTGTGCATACAGTTGTATGGGTACCAACCTAGGTATCATCTCTTGGTGGCTCTCTTATTATGTTACTTTTATTGATGATGCAACTAGAAAAACTTGGGTTTATTGTATTCGACAAAAACATGATGTTTTGATACTTTTAAGAAATGGAAAGCTTTGGTTGAGAATGAGACAAGAAAAAGGTTCAAGTGTCTTAGATCAAACAATGGAGGTGAATGTTGCAACAAGGTGTTTGATGATTACTTTTCATACCATGAGATTCATAGAGAGAAGACAGATCCAGGAACACCACAAGAAAATGATGTGTCAGAAAGGATGAAGAAGACCATCATGGAGCATGCAAGGAGTATGATATTGCATGCAGGGTTTCCCTTAAAGTTTTGGGAAGATGTTGTAGATATTGTTGTTTGATTGATAAACATAGGACCTTCAAGCTCTTTGGATGGTGGTATTTCAGATTAGGCATGGACAGGTAAAAAGGTAAACTATTCATTTTTGAAGACTTTCAATTGTGAATAATTTTTCCATATTGATAAAGAAAATAGAACAAATCTTGAAGAAAAATCCAAGAAGTGTACCTTTATTGGATACAGTCTTAATGATTTTGGTTATAGCTTATGGGATTATGAAAATCAAAAAATCATTAGAAGTAGAGATGTCATATTCAATGAGAAGTTCATGTACAAATATCAGTTGGAGGGAAAGAAATAGGAAAAAGAAAAACCAGAATACACAGTGCTTGATGAAATCACTGAAAAAAAAATTCCAAAGGTACCAGAAAATCAAAATGTACAAAAATAGAAGGAACAGGTACCTCAAACTCCTGCAAGTGTTGTTACAAGATCTACCAGGTTAAGTAGAGACCCTGAACGATACTCTCCTTCATTGTATTGTTTATTGTTGAATGATTCTGGTGAACCAAAAAGTTATGAAGAGGCAATGCAGGTAGACACTAAAAGGAAGTGGGAGCAAGGAATGAAAGAGGAAATGGACTCCTTGGTAAATAACCAGACTTATGAATTGATTCAGTTTCTTGCAAGAAAAAGAGCATTACAGAATAAATGGGCTTACAAGTTAAAGGAAGAATATGGAGGAAAACATTGATACAAGGCTAGACTTGTTGTAAAGGGGTTTGCATGAAAGAAAGGTATATATTTTGATGAAATATTTCCTCATGTTGTTAAAATGACTTCAATTAGGAATATTTTAAGTCTTGTGGAAGTAGAAGATTTACCTCTTGAACAGTTAGATGTAAGAACATTTTTCTCCATGGGGATTTGGATGAAGATATTTATATGCAGTAGCCATAGGGGTATGAGGTCAAAGGGAAGGGAAATTTGGTATGAAGGTTAAATAAGAGATTGTATGGCCTAAATCAAGCTCTAAGGAAGTGGTATTTTAAGTTTGACAAGTTTATGATAGAACAAGGTTATAGTAGATTTCGTTCTGATCACTGTGTTTATTTTAAAAGACTAGAAAATGGAAGTTATATTATATTGCTATTGTATGTAGATGACATGCTTGTTGTAGGGTCTAATATGCATGATATAAATGTGCTCAAGAATAAATTAGCTAACTCATTTCGATGAAGGATTTGGGTGTTGCAAAGAAAATCCTTGGTATGAGAATAACAAAAGACAGGAAAAATAAAAAATTGACATTGTCTCAGGGAGAGTACATAGAGAAGGTGTTGGAGAGGTTTAGAATGAAGAATGAAAAACTAGTTAGTACACCTTTGGCCGACCATTTCAAATTAACCAAGGAAATGTGTCCCTATACACATGAGGAGACAGAATACATGTCCAAGGTCCCTTATTCATCAACAATTGGCAGCTTGATGTATGTGATGGTTTGCACAATACCATATATTGCACATGCAGTGGGAGTTGTGAGAAGGTATATGAAAAATCTAGGTAAAGAACATTGAGAGGAAGTAAAGTGGATTCTCAAGTATTTGAGAGGTACTACTACTCATGCATTATGTTTAGGAGGTTCAGATATTGTTCCATAGGGATATGTTGAATCAGATATGGAAGGTGATAAATATAGCAAGAGGAGCACCACAGGGTATGTTTTTACTATAGGTGGAACAACCGTAAGTTGGATTTCAAAACTACAAAAGGTTGTTTCACTTTCAAAAACAGAAGTAGAGTATGTTGCTGCTGCAAAGGCTAGTAAAGAAATGATTTGGTTATAGAGGTTTATGGAGGAATTGGGAAAGAAGAAGGAGAATAGAAGGTTGTATTGTGACAATGAGAGTGCCATTCATCTTGCAAAGAGCCCATCCTTCCATTAAAAGACTAAGAATATAAAACTCAAGTAATTTTTCATATGATCTGTCTTGGAAGATGGACATTTGGGGTTGGAAAAGATACATACTATCGTGAATCCTGCAGACATGTTAAAAAAGGGAGTAACCAGGGAAAAACTGAATTCCTGATCAGTTTTAGTTGGCCTTCAAGCATGAAGGTGAAGATGAGAAATTTTTCAGGTCCAAGGTGGATCATAGTCCAATAAGTACAATAAAAGTGGAGTTGTTGTGATTAGTCTCCAAGTGGGAGATTTTTGGTTGTGGAGCCTGGTTATCTTCCTGATTCAAAGGTTTGTTTCAGTCGTGCTTGGACCCCATTCCCTAATGGGGGAGTGTGGGGGGGATTTCCTCCCCACAACTGTCTCCAGGGGGGTCTATGGGGGCGAAAACAATTTTTGTATCCCCCCCTGGTGGGGGATTCGAGGGAAGTGCCCCCGAAGTGAAACATTGGGAAGAATTTCCTTGTAAAATATTGTAATTTCATAGTAAATATGGACCATTCATTATAAGGTCACATTTCTGACGGTATAATTTATTTTAGGGTTTTCTTCCCTAGAAGGAGACCCTCCTTTATGAGGGAATTTTATTGCGACTGTGCATTATCGCGAATATTGTATTCTGAGAGAGGAGACTATGAGAGAAAGAATAGGAAGTTACAAATGGTGTGTTGTCGGTTGTATCCCTTCATTTTGTTGGATAGTAAAAAGGAAGGACTTGGAAAATTATCTGGTGGACATAGCCCACACTGGGTGAACCACGTATATATGTGTCTCTATTGTATTGTGTATCTTTTTTGTTTTATTTCCACATTTATTTTATTTTATTGCTCTAGGATCCTGTTTTTATAACAACATTTCTCCCCTTGAAGTTTGTGATGTTCTTTTGGGACAACCTTATTTATGGAAATGTCATGTTGTATATGGGTCTAGGCCTCACATTGTTATTATTACTTTGAATAGGAAATTGTGTAGGATACCCGAGGTAGTCCCAACTAGTGTTATTTCTTTGATCTCTGCCAAGCAATGCAGGAAGGTTATTCCTCAAACCGAGAAGTTTGTCTTCTTCATGATTCGCTCTCAAAGTGAGAGAAAGGTTGCAGCCACATTCATGGTCTCTGCGGCCAACCTCTCCATGTAGTAGAAGCAAGTGGATAAGGTCATGGAGGAATATAAATACATATTATTATCACCTATTGGGGTACCTCTGCACTGTCAATTCAAGCATCCCATTGATCTGACCCTCGACGCACCACTACCCAATGGGTCAGTATATCATTTCTCTCTTCTATAAAATGAGGAGATCAATATTAAGATCCAAGAACTACTCCAAAGGGGGAACATCTGACCCAACTCATCACCTTGTGGAAGCCCAATTGTGATGGTGCAAAAGAAAGACAAGACTTGGCGACTCTGCATTGACTATCGAGCCCTAAATAAAATCACAATTAAGAACTAGTACCAGATTCCCTAAATTGACGATCTCCTTGATCAGATCAAGGGAGAAAAATACTTCATTAAGACTGATTTGAAGTCTGGATACCATCAAGTCATAATAGAGAAGAAATATGTATGGAAAACTACCTTTAAGTCAAAAGAAGGTCTTTTTGAATGGTTGGTCATGCCCTTTGGTTTGAAAAATGCCCCAACAACTTTCATGAGGATGATGGATAATATCTTTCATCCTTTCACTAATTATTTTTTGGTGGTGTATCTGGATGAAATCCTCATCTACAACAAGACTTTGGAAGAACACTTACAGCATATTCAACAAGTTTTGCACACTCTGCTACAACATAAGCTATATGTAATCTTGGAAAAATGCTCCTTCGGCATGGACAAGGTATAGTACCTAGGATATATTGTTGATGTGCATGGTGTGCATGTTGATCCAACCAATATCCAAGTCATTAGTGACTGGCCAACCCCAACCACGCTCACTGATCTTCAAATATTCTTAGGCCTTGCCAATTTCTATTGCAGGTTCGTGTTGGGATTCTCCAATATTGCATGGGCCCTCAGTCAAATACCGAGTGGTGGTGGTAAGGAAACATTTGTGTGAGGCATGTCCCAATAGAAAGCGTTCGATTATATGAAGCAACGCTTGTGCTTAGCCCCAATGATTTCATTACTTGAACTACAACAACCCTTTGAGATCGAGACAAATGCTTCAAATTATGTTGTGGACACAATCCTCACTCAGCACAGCCACCCTGTGACCCATCATAGTGAGACACTATCATATGATGTCCATAAGTACCCTACTTACAACAAATAAATGTACTCCATTGTGCAATCCTACTGCCAGTGGAGGCATTACATTCTTGGGAAGGAGACATTCATCCACATTGATCATAATTCACTACATTTCATGCAGACACAATGAAAATTGCATAATGACTTCCATCAGAAGTGGTCCACATATTTGCAGCAGTTCCACCTCAACATCAAGTATAAAACATGAATTACCAACCGAGTTGTTGATTGCCTCATCATACCTCCAGTCATGACACTCACCAAAATGGTAGAATCTTGCATCCACGAGACCTCTGGATAGACCCACCTCTATGAGATAGATCCTGACTTCAACAACACCTACCAGATGTTGGGCACAAACACAACTGTCACTATTTTCCATCTCCAGGATGGGTTGTTGTGCCATCTAGGCCATGTCTGCGTTCCATCAAGTGAGTGAGTGAATATGATTTTGGAAGCCCACTATATTCAGGTGGAAGGACACTCCATCATGGAAAATATAGTGGCAGTGTTGTAGTGACACTTCTACTGGATGAAACTTCAACATGATGTCATCAAGTATATCTGTTCCTGCACTACCTGCGCTATTACCAAATCGATGACTAAGAAACAAGGAATGTACACTCCTCTACCTACTCCTAAAAATCCATGAGAATCCATCTCAATTGACTACATGTGGGCCTTTCATCCACCAAGCGGGGAAATGACTATTTTTTTTGTGGTTGTTGATCGCTTTTCCAAGATGGCGATTATGACCTCCTGCAAGAAGAGAATCACAATAGAGGCCACTATCAAGCTCTTCTTTGAATGAGTGTGGGTACACTTTGGGGTCCCACAAACCGTTATCCCAGATTGGGATAGATGGTTCCTCAGCACATTCTAGTCGAGCCTCTGGTCATTGTTGGACACCAAGCTCATCAAATCCACTACCTTCCACCCCCAAAGAGATGGCCAAACTGAGGTTGTAAATTGGATGATCCTTCACATCCTATGCATCTACAATTCCAAGGACCCCCACACCTAGGATGGGATTCTTCCCTATGTTCAACACAGCTACAACATATCCATACATAGCTCAACTGGCCACAACCTCTTTCAGGTGGGGTTGGGATTTCAGCCATTGGGTCCCATGGATGTTGCACTACCCCTTGTGGCCTCCCAAGTAGTATCATCACATGCTCCAAATGAAGTTGAAAAAGCCACCCGATTCATTGAGTGGATCTAGCACATCTGCCAATAGGTTCAAGATATTTTATAGAAGTTCAATGCCAAGAACAACCAACTCCATGATCAACACCGGGTGCCACACCAGTTTCAGGTGGGAGATAAAGTTTGATTGCACTTGTGGAAAGAACGCCTTGCAAGGCCTCATCAGAAGCTTCATCCACTTCATTATGGACGTTACACTATCACCAAGGTTGTGGGTGACAATTATTTTGAGCTCAACCTTCCCCCCTTCCTTGGCTTGTACCTAGTGTTCAATGTGGACCTCCTTCGACATTATTTTCCACCATTATTAGACACTTGGAGATAGAAGAACAATTGACACCAGCATATCTCAACCTTGAATGTATGTAGCAGGAATCCAGTGATCATATCATGGACACACAGGTCAAGGGAAATCACCAGCATAGGATCCAACTTTATCAGGTTGTTAAAGTAGGGCAACTCCTGCACCAAAGCAGGTGGCTCACCAGGCTCAAATTCAACAGATATTTCCTCATCTGATGGGGGAACTCAATGCAATGTATACCATTGCTTCCTAAGGGGAGAGGATTGATCCAGGAGGATCTCTATGGCCACCCACCTATTTCAACTGACTCAAAACAGTTTTTTTGGAAACTTACTATTTTTAGCAGTTTTTTGGGTCCCAAAATTCTGGGGCCATTTTGAGTGTCTAAATGACTCTTTTTTCACGATCAGGCACTCCAATGAAATCTAAAGTATCTAATTAAAACTCTTAATGAAGTTCCTCGTCAAGACCTTTCCAATGAGCTATTGTGTGCCCTAAACAGAGATCGTATGCAAAAGTTACGACCACAGGAAGTTGATGTACTAACTTACCCCAATGGAGCCCACATGACTTTTGGTGCTTCATCTCCTAGGGTTATGTTTTCGGATGTCTAGGGTTTTGGCATTCATTTTTACTGTAAAAAGGCCTTCAAAGCCTCAGTGTACTCATCTTCCTACGAATGACCGTAGTTGTCATGATCCAGATTTTATGAGCAGAATGAAATGAATACAGATTATTAAAATATGATTAACACGGAATAATAGAGATACAGTAAAATTGGTTTTCTATTCAATAAGGAAATAAGCTGAAACTGTAAAATGCATCGGAAAAAAAAGCTTGCTAGAATGGTGGCGACTTATCTCTGAGAAGAGATGTGACAGTTGCGCTCATTCGCAAGAAGATGATTACAATAAAGCTCTGAAGGAATTTTTACAATAAACATGAATGTCAAAAACCCTAGACACCCAAAAACCTAACCCTAGGAGATGAAGTGCCAAAAGTCATGTGGGCCCCGTTTGGGTAAGTTAGTACATCAACTTCTTGGGGTCATAACTTTTGCATACGATCTTCATTTTAGGCGCACGATAGCCCGTTGGAAATGTATCATCGAGGAGATTCATTTTGGGGGCTTAATCAAATCCTTTGGTTATCATTGAGAATATCTATCCCAAAAAAACTTCATTTAGGCCCTCAAAAGGGCCCCGGAAGTTAAAAATTGCTAAAAATAGTAAATTGCCAAAATTGCCAGAAAACTATTTTGAGCGAGTTGGAAAACATGGGTGGCCACCGATATCCACCTAGATCATTCCTCCTTAGGAATAAATGGTCTCCATTGCATTGAGTTCCCCCATTAGATGAGGAAATTTCTACTGAATTTGGCCCTGAGTGAGCAACTTGCCTTGGTGTAGGAGTTGCCCTGCTTTGACGACTCGATAAAGTTGGATCCTTTGATATGATCATTGGATGCATGTTTCATGTAGTCAAGGTTGAGATATATTGGTTTCAACTGCTCTACTATCTCTGAGGTGTCCAATCATGGTAGCAAATATGGTCGAAGGAGCACAAGTCGAAGCGGAGATTGTGGGATCTCAGCCCCTTTTTAGGGATTTTTGGGTTATGGTCTTATGTAATGGGTATGGCGATGTCGGCCCATGGGTTTACCCATGTTTAGGCCCATTTTGTAATGTATAAATAGGAAGCTAGGCGATGTAAGAAGAGATACCTAGTAGAATTGGCTTAGTGCGGAGCTAGAGGCTTTGTGCATACTATGTGTTAAGACTTACATAGATAAGTGTAAGTGATTGTAAGAGGCTTGTGTGCAGATTGTGTAAGAAGGCTTTGTGCCACAATCTAACTCAGGGAAGGAGTATTTGGCGAGGTGTGTGCAGATCTCCTATCCTATGTGGAGTTGGGTTTGATGTTCTGTGTTGTAGGAAGCTTGACCAAAGATAATAAAGAAGAGAAGAGTTGGTAGATGTAGCCCCAGGCTGGGGGTGAACCACGTATATCCTGTGTTGTGGTTGCTTTGTGCATTGTGAATGTTTTATTCTTTATATGATTACTGCTTAGTGCCATAATGTATGCTTAGATGGATAAGATATGATAGCTAAGTGCTTAGTGCTATGAATGTATGCTAGATCTGATTTGTTTCCAAATGTTGAATGCTTAGATGTGTTAGATCTCAATGAATATTTCACTACTCTTTAATTAGGGTTTATCTGCGTTGTAGACAAAGGTTAAATACTAATCAACTATAAGTCCTAAGTGCTCTGTTAAGGTGTTGTAATCACAGATATGTGTCCCAGCTAGGTTGCAGACATCTGAGTCCTACAACCAACCCTGCCTCTACGTTGGGTGAGACTTCATCTGCTTCGCAGGTGTTGCCGAAAGGGCCAATAGTTAGGGTTTTGTTGGTGCGTTGTTGAAGCGTTGAACTCTGGGTTTTCCCCTGGGCTCCAACAAATGGTTCTGTTTCCAGGACCAAAACTATGATTGTTGGGAACTGAGGAAAAGAAAGAAAGCTCTATGCGTAGATATATTGCTTTAGTGCACAGTATTCTATTTTGTGAAGCTCTGTTCTAAGAAAGGAAGTGGATCTAAAGAAAAGAGGTAAGATCTGAAATCTTTGTGCTCTGTTAAAGGTAAGATATGTGAACATTTTTGTTTCAAAAGTATGGATCTATGTGTGCTTGATAGATTTTGTCCTAGTCTGAAAACTAGGGCACAATTAGAAGAAAGAAGGTTTGATATGAATAGATCTGATAGAAATAATGAAAGATATGTTATTCCTCTGCATAAAAAGAATGTTTGGGCTAACAAATGGATGTAGGATCCTAGAAGAAATTTTCTGTAGGTTAGCTATTATGATCCTAGTTCATAGTATAGGAGAGGCTGGGGATCATTTAAAAGAAAGAGAGGACTAACCCTTTGTTACAGTTGTAGAAGGTCGGACCATCTTGTTAAATATTTCTCTGATAGAATACCTAGTTGTCTTTGTTGTAAAGCTATGGACCATGATGTTCTGGATTTCCCTAGAATGATTGCTAAGGTTGAAAGAATGAATATGAGACAAGAAAACCTTGAGGAAGGCCACAAAACTGAGACCATGGAAGAACCCTAGAAAGAATCAGCGACTGTATTGTCAGAAATGAAAGAAACCTTGAACGATCACAGAGATATCAACTTATCAGAGATCTTCAAAGAAAAAGAGTGTATAGAAGAAAGAATAGGAGACTTCGACATAGACTGTGTTCTAGATGAGGAAACATAGGTGAATATCATGATAGAAAGAACTTGAGAAATTTTAGGAAATCCTGCTATGACTCCTTCATTTAGGGGAATAGGATTATTTAGAGGAAAGTTGATAACCCTATGTGGAAGACTCACCCAGATGTCTATGAGTGTTCATGGAACTTCGACAGAGGAAGAAATTGAGGTTGTTAAATTTGTTGAGAACAACACCCCATTTGTTATGTTACTAGGAAAAACCTGGATTGAGAAAGATCAGATCCGAAGTAAATAAGAGGAGGAAGCTCTAGAACAAAAAAAGCAATAACTAAGAGACTTCATGGCTAAGAGAATAGCACACATACTGGAAGAAAAAGAAAACCAATCGAAGCTACTGAGAACCAAAAATCTAGATGTCGAAGCTGAAAGAACACAAAAAGTCTTGAAGACCCCTCGCCATGGCAAAGCGATATGACCATTAGAAACATTATAACCATTAGACCGACGCTCCCAAACTGTTAGAACAATAGTTATGACCAAAAATCTCTCCATCGGACTGTTGAGGCTGCGTTGCAATGGACAGAATTGCATTGATGAAGACTTCTCACCCGTTTGAGAGATATGTTACCTCTCTGTCTACTTAGTCTGTCGATTATTGCACTGAGAACACTTTTGCAAATTGTATCCAAGACAACAAAAGAACTCATTGCTACTGTGTTGTGTTTACTGAGCTTTCGACACTTGTCCTATTACATTGAGCATTCACTCATCAACCTAAGTTATCGGATCATGAGCATGCATGTTGGATGAACTCAGCGCCATAGAGAAGTCGGTTGAAGGAGTTATAATCGATCTGATGGTCAAGAGAGTGGTGTCCACATGAGTTCAAGATTCATCGATGTGAGGAGTGCAAGGCTCCATGTTGACTGCTCGTGGATCCAGACCATCCCAAGCTACAAATGAGAAAAGAACCAAGCATCAAGATGACTTGGTGAATGCGAAGTTAATCCCGACTATCCCGACCGACTACATCCCACCTTTGGCTGGCGCGGTGAGTTGTGACAGTGTCCCCACGGACTTCGATTACATTCTAGTTACTGCGTACCTCTCGAAGGGGATATGTGCAGTTCGACCGCAGCTGGATAAGATCAAGGCATTAAAATTCAGTGACTTCAACCTAGGGGATCGCAATAACTACAGTATGCTCGATCCTCATAGGTATATGACTAGGATGAAGGGGAAGAAGTCAGGGATAATCCCCCAACCATGGACTATGGACCTCACGCAGTTCACTTTCTTGAACGTAATGAAGCTACCGCATTTTGGAAGGCACCAGGAGATTAATGCGTGTGTTAAGCTCCTGATGTCGTGCTTCCATGGAAGATATTTGTGGCTAGCTAGACGCATCATCGTCGATCCATCATTGATCCACAGGATCACCAGATTGAGCATGCAGGGACTCGAACCACAAGACTTCTACCTAGGGAAGGTTGCATATCGCGCACTAGCACATAGGATTAAGGATACATATGGAGATGTAGAAAAGGGGATGCGAGGATACAAGGTAGCTCCCATCCAGAATGGTGCAGTGCACTTGGCCTGCTAGCTAATCGTAGTAAATCTAGTGAGAAAGAACAGACCTACATAGGTCACAAGGCTTATTGTCGACCTCGCTGGAAAAAGTGTGGAAGGACTCCAGATGAACTAGGCAAAGTACTTAGTCAACCAATTAGAATTGGATTATCACGAAGCTCAGGATCAAGGCTATGAGTTCCATTTTAGTTGGCTATTGATCCTCATCGTGTTTACTTCTTGGGAGATGCCGGAAGGTGCGACCTTCCCAGACATCGAGCCATTCAAATAGCTCATTGTGAATTTCACCACGTTGTGGTACTCGAGCGATATGGGGAAGAAATGGCAGTCGAACGCAGTATTCCATACATATTATCTCTAGTTGAAAAGGGCTATTGAAGTTGTCCCTCGTATGACGTTAAATACTCTACACCGGTTCAGGACACTTATAAAGTTTCGCGCGTATCAGAACTGCATTTACATCACTGCGCATGCAGACAAGAGTAAAGAAGAGATTCAGTCATACTATAATATCACAGAGGAAGACCTAGAAGAGATAACCAAGGATTGGCCTGCAGAGCTCCTCATCCCTGTTGACCCTGCAGAACTGTCCGATCCCAAACAAATCAGAAGCTTGGAGGCCACTCGCAAAGCACATGATACACCTAGAACTAGTAGAAGGAAGAAGACAGAAGAAGTCCAGCAGCTGAGCAATGCATCAAAAGAAACTGCGTCAGACTCACCTGGAGGAGGAGGTGATGATGAAGTAGATAAAGAAGAGACCAATGGAAAACATGATCAACATAAGTAAGGAAAAGTAACATCGCCTAGGGATCCCATTGATGAGGTTGATCCATCTAAGAAAAGAAAGGTTTCTCCCACAAAACCTACATCACGAAAGAAATCTAGAGCTACTAAGACCAAGTTGAAGACTGTGCTCATGCTCGATGACTTTGACTTCATCATCACAGTTGTATGAGAAGCCTTGGAAGATATTTTGCAGATAAATGAAGCTAAGCAAGAGACTATGTATGAAAAAATTGAATCAGAAATGACAAGGGTACAATAGGCCCTTCAATCCAGTCGCGTAGTGTCCACTGCACCCCCACCATCAAATGAACTAGAGTTGGGAGATGAGCCTACCCAAATCTGTCGACTAGCTTATGTGAGCAAATCTCACCTTCATCGCACACAAGAAGAAAAAGAACAGTCCACAGTGGCCCTGAAGAAAGCACAAGAAGAAGCAATAGAGCAACGTCGAATTGCGTAGTAGGAGAAGGTTTCCCTCCAAGCAAATTTTGAAGAGGAAAAGGCACAAATCCAACATGAGAAAGAAAAGCTTCCCGCGGAGTAGATTGGAGTAAAAGAAGCAGTCATCAGAGAACTTTGCTCTGTGATAGGATTAGAGAAAATAGTGGAAGAAATAGTGGAGCATCAAGTAGCACATCTTGTTGAAGCCATCCAACAGCTTCAACAGAGAATAACAGATCTAGAGATAGAAACAGTACCAAGCACTCTGCAGGATGTACAAGATCAAAGAGAAGCAACTGCTTGGAGCGCAGTTGAGAGAATGAAGGCCCTCGTCATGGAATGTAAATAGCCAAGTGATTGTAGTGCCCAGAGTTACGAGCGACTCACTAAGTATTGTGAATTGAAGGCACTGGAGTCATAACTCCAGGAGGCAAAGAAACAAGAAACAACAGTTCAGGCACAGTTAAAGCTCCTGTCAGTAGTTGAAATGATGAAGTGATCCCATGAACAATGCATTGTTCAACAACAGGTTCACACCATATCGAGAAAATTCATGGAAGTGACTCAAAGACTCCAGCCAATCCAGGACTCAGCTTGACAACTGTCTGAGGAGATTGAAGGATGAGGAGAAGAGATAGAACAAGTAGTCACTTCATTTGAACAATGCTTAGAGGGACCTGTCAACGAAGAATTTATTCAAGAGTTCGTCGAGCAGGAAGACATGGCGCAGTAGCAGGTCGAAGTAGCTCAAGCCAAGCTCGAGGCTTTTGAGGTAGAGCTACCCAGAGAAAAGTGACTTGGGATGAATCACAGGTGAGTGTTGGGGGCCTATTGTCCCTTGACCAAGTTTTGAGGATCCTTGGTCAGGTTTGACCTATTTTGGGACTTCGATAAGCTGTCAAAGGTGGAGCGCAAGTTGAAGCAAAGATCACAGGATATCGACCCCTTTTTAGGGATTTTTGGGTTATGGGCTTATGTAACGGGTATGGGGATGTCGTCCCATGGGTTTACCCATGTTTAGGCCCATTTTTTAGTGTATAAATAGAAATCTAGGCGATGTAAGAAGAGAGACCTAGTAGAATCGACATAGTGCAGATCTAGAGGCTTTGTGCATACTATGTGTTAAGACTTGTAGAGCTAAGTGCAAGTGATTGTAAGAGGCTTATGTGTATATTTTGTAAGAAGGATTTGTGCCATGATCTAACTCGAGGAAGGAGGATCTAGCAAGGTGCATGCATATCTCCTATCCTATGCGGAGTTGGGTTTGATGTTCTGTGTTGTAGGAAGCTTGACCGAAGATAATAAAGAAGATAAGAGTTGGTGGGCGTAGCCCTAGGCTGGGGGTGAACCATGTATATCCTGTGTTGTGGTTGCTTTGTGCATTATGAATGTTTTATTGTTTATGTGATTATTGCTTAGGGCCATAATGTATGCTTAGATGGATAAGATATGATAGCTAAGTGCTTAGTGCTATGAATGTATGCTAGATATGATATGTTTCCAAATGTTGAATGATTAGATGTGTTAGATCTGAGTGAATATTGCATTGCTCTATAATTAGGGTTTATCTGCACTATAGAAAAAGGTTAAATACTAATGAACTATAATTGATAAGTGCTCTGTTAAGGTGTTGTAATTACAAATCTATGTCCCAGCTAGGTTGCAGACATCTGAGTCCTGCAACCACCCCTGCTTCTACCTCGGGTGAGACTTCATCTGCATTGCAGGTGTTGCCGAAAGGGTCGATAGTTAGGGTTTTATTGGTGCATTGTTGAATCGTTGAATCCTGGATCTACCCCTGTGCTCCAACAATGTCTCACTATGATATGCCACGGGGTGTCCGTGTTGAGTGAGAACGACGCCCACAACATAGTCTAAAGCATCTATCTCGATCTCAAAGGGATGTTGCAGGTCTGGTAATGAAAGTACTGGGGATGAGCACAAACGCTTCTTCAAGTCATCAAAGGTTTTTTGTTGGGACAGACCCCACAAAATGTTTTCCTCACTGCCACCCTTGGTTACTTGGCTAAGGGCCCACGTGATATGAGATAATCCCAACATGAACATGCAATAGAAATTGGTGAGGCCCAAGAAGCTCTGAAGTTTAGTGAGTGTGGTTGGGGTTGTCCAGTCATGAATGACCTGAAACTTGGATGGATTCACATGCACACCATACCGATCAACGATGTAGCCTAAGTAATGAACCCTGTCCATGCCGAAGGAGAATTTTTCCAAGTTTGCATATAGTTTGTGTTGTCGCAGTGATCCGGGATCTTTTCATCATGACTTATAAAGAATTGTATTAAATGAGCATAAATTATAGTGCACCATTAAAGAAGGGAAAGCTTAAAAATTAATAGATATAAACATTGGATCTGAACACAAAAACTTGATAATGGATTTTGTCTCTGATGGACTACATCTCCGGGTCCTGCTCTCAAATGGGTAGGCTCTTTCATTAACTCAACAAAAGAATTTGGCAAATACATGAATATACCTCATTCTGAAATCAAGCTGCAGAAATAATACTTAGATCAGAAAATAGACATCACCACTAAATTTGTGGCATCGAATTACCCAAAATTGACTATCTCCACGCTTTGACCGGCTTTGGCACTCCCAGGCCCAAGAGAAAATCTATTTCAATTTTTGTGAACGCTGCTACCTGCAATAATGATAGTCCTTTGCATAGAAATTTTTTCCCGTAGAAGTACAGCCATGCCTCTCCCCGGTGGCTGGCGGAATCTTGTATTTAAAACAAAACTGGTGGATGGATGTTCCAACAAAACGGTTAGGCAGATTTTTATGCTGCAAATGTTAGAGCATTAGATGTGGGGAGGTCCCTGGGTTAAACCCTACGGGCTCCCATTTTAGCTATATAGTTATAACCCCTGCTAGATTTGGTTGGTGACTTCTATATGTAGTGGTTGTCACTAGATATGGTGGACCTCCTCCATATTTGGCAGCGTCCCGCCCATATATTTTTTTGATTTTTCGGTTACGGTTTTCCTTGGGCATTTGGGGGATGCCATGTGTCGCCCGCTGATTGGGTCATGTGGCATCTACTGATTGGTCCACCTGAATGCTAATGTCATGTCCAGTCAAGCATACATGAAATGTGGTGCTTCCTGGATGGTGCCACGTGGCATCTCCTAGGGGTGCCACATGGCACTTTTATATTGGTCCACATGGACCCCTGAAAAATCCAATGCCGGGTGACATGTGGTAGCCTGTGGTGTTTCCACATGGCATGATGACATCAGTAGCCCATACAATGATGTCACCCTGCAATGTCAGTTGTCGATGTCATGCTAGCATCAACATTATGGACGATGATGTGTCCCCTATTGACTGGCCCTGTTTGACCGCAACTTTGACCGCAAATATCTTTCAAACCGTAGCTCTGTTTGACGAGTCGTGTGTGCCGTTAGAAACCTTGCAACGTGATATTCGCGATCATGTCATTTTCAATGAGTTTTGGGAACTATGAATTTTTGTCATTTCTCTGTCTACTGAATCCATTCTGAGAGTTCTGAGTTGCCTCTATGAGTTCTGGGTTATTCTTAGTGTCCTCTGGATCATTTTTGGATCACACTGGGTGTGCAGAACCTATTGAATATGTTGCAAGTGTTCTCCCACATCTTTTTGTAGATTAGGATGTCATTCAGATACACCACTACAAAAGTATTGGTGAAAGGTCGTAGGATATCGCCCATCATCCTCATAAATGTTGTTGGAGCATTTGTCAAACCAAAGGGCATGACCAACCATTCAAAAAGACCTTATTTTGACTTGAAGGCATTCTTCCATATGTCTATCTATTCTATTGGGACCTGGTGGCAGCCAGACTTCAGATCAATATTACTAAAGTATTTGGCCCCTGTGAGTTGATCAAGGAGGTCATCGATTCAGGGAATCGGGTACCAGTTTCAAACTGTGATTTTATTCAGGGCTCGGTAATCAATGCAGAGATGCCACATCCCATCTTTCTTCTACACCAACATGATTGGGATCCCACGAGGCAATAAACTAGGATGTATGTACCCCTTTTGGAGAAGTTCTTGGATCTACCTCTTGATCTCCTCATTTTCTAAAAGAGAGTGTAGGTAGACAGGCCCATTGGGTATTGGTGTGGCTAGGGTCAGATCGATGGGATGCTTGACCTGTCAGTGCAGAGGTACCCTGGTAGGAGAGGAGAAGATATCTGATTATTATTCCACAACCTTATCCAATTGCTTCTATTATGTGGAGAGATCGGTCACAGAGGCCCTGGATGTGGTTGCGATATTTCGCTCACTCTGAGAGAGAATCACGAAGAAGACAAATTTCCTGGTCTGAGAGATGACCTTCCTGCATTGCTTGGAAGAGATCAAGGAAATAGCACTAGGAGGGACTTCCTCGGGTAATCCTGTACAATTTCATGTTCAAAGTAATAAAACACTACGAGGCCAAGAATTGTATACAACATGATGTTTCCATAAATAAGGTTGGCCCAAAAGAACATTACAAACTTCAAGAGGAGCAACATCACACAATACCTTGTCTTTGAAGGGCTTGATGTCATATGACATTCGACATTGTTAGCTAATGCGGAGATCACTTCCTTGGCGGAGCCATCCAATGGTGTAGAGTTGTGGGTGCGACATTGTTGGCAGGTCCAGATGCTTGATGACCTCTGCTGAGATGAGGTTCTTCTGGCTACCTCTATCAACAATGAAGTGCAGTGGGGTGCATTTTACCCACATCTGTGAATGGAAGAGGTGCTTTCTTTCTTTTGGTTCGTCTGGTTCACCAGGTTGGAGCTTGGTGGTAGCAACAATGGCACCAGGTTCCACGTCAATGATCCGTCTTCCCCTTTTTGGTTCTGACTCAGATTCAGAACCCGCATTTGATTCAGAGGATTTCACTTCGGCCACCAACAACTTCTTTGAGCGCCAGTCAGCAGTGTTATTCCAAGGGCTCTTATGCAAGTCACACCACTTTCCGGTATCTTTCTTTGTCTTTTCGGTGTCCTTATTTTCTTGTGGCTTGGACTAGTTGTCCTGATACTTTCCATCTTTACTTTGTCCTTTGTTTTGTGGGTTGGGGCCACCATTTCCTGGATTTTTTTGTGAGGGGTTCCCAGGTCCAAATTTTCGCGTCTTTTTTTTGAGCTTCTGCTTGATTTTGACTACATATCTGAATAAATTGAGCATAAGAATATTAGGACAGGAATATTGGCTGAAAAGGCCTCAAGCCATAATTATCAACATTGTACTAATCTTAATGATAAAAATATATAATACAATAATGAACCCACCTCAATTGTTCTCACATCGACACCTCATCAAGAGATAAGGTAGGAGAAGAAAATATAGGAATCTAGAAACACACTTAGGATAACAACTATATCCTAGCATGTGAAACATACAAAGTTGTTATACTAAGACTTAATGATTGTATATGAGAAAGAGGCTAACATTCCCCCCCTCAATCATAATTCCAAACAACAAAACCAACAAAGCAGGTGCATAAGTTGGTATATCTCCATGTCTTCATGTTGAAACTCTTAAGCTGAGCCACAATGAAGAACTCCCTGAAAAACCGCTAATCTGGATGCTAAATTTATTCATCTGAAATGAACTGGAAGAGAGATGAGATATGGAAGTGAACAACTGCAATATCTGAACATTCCCTGATTTCTTTACAAATCGATCATTTTGTCAAGTATTTGAGCTAGAAGAATATGATGTCTTATGTTAATTGGTGAACAAGTAGCATCACCACTGTACTATCAGTGTATCACTAAAGTTCTCTCTTAATATGTGGTTTGGGATGACCACTAACCAATTGATACCATGTATCTGATGGTTTTTGGACAACCACTAACCAATTGTGACACTTTTAGCTGTCCAACAACATCACAATGTATCATGTGTATGATTCAATTGTGATTGTGTATAATCCTATCAAATTATGTCATCTCTGGAAATCTCACTATGTAATCATGTGATCCAGGATGCATGCAATTTGTTCCAATCTAATGAGAGTGAACCAAGAGAAGTGAATCAATTTCTAGTCTGACACATCCCTGAAAATACCTGACAACTCAATCAAATGTCAAGCTGCAATGCAAAAGGATCCTCTTGTCCTCTTCTAGGTCAAATGACCATCTATGTGAACCAAACGTCCACATCATTGCTCTCAAAATCAAAATTAACATCCAAATTATGTATGATTCAATTTAAACTTATTGAACCATAATTCTACCAAAGTCTATCATCTACATACCACAGTTTCCCATTTGGAAAATTTCATCCCCATCTGTCATAGTTGATGTTTGTTGTTGTTGAAACTTTATGTCTGAAAACCATCTTCAATTCCATCATCAATTCCCCCCTTTGTCAGTTGAAAGGAGAGACCACAAGTGGTTTCATGAACCATCATCACTAGAATTTTGAACTCCCCCCCCTTAAGGTGCATGTGAGTTTCATCATTGTACTCCCTCCTTTGATTCTCAAGAGAGTACCATACTTGTTCCATTTGAGTATAACACAAAGTGGGCATGCAGAAAAAAACCACATGTTATCTCATCCCATGAGAGCCTTGCTCGAAAGCTACGCCATAAGGGGACCACTTATGTGAAGTACAAAAATGCTATGTGTTACAAGATTGGTATTTACTCGAGATTGAATTCTTCGGTAAGACTTATATAGTCGCTTGGTTGTTGATGACCATAGCCAAGGATCAATCCACTCATAGTGAATCTTCAATCTTGCAGGTTTCTTTAGTGTTGAACATCTGTCTGAAGAATGGTTATGCTTGCCACAATGTTGGCAAGGATGGAGATCAAAACACCGATTCTCCTTGTGACCAACTCGATTACAACGTTGGCACTTTGCATTCTGATGTTGAACTAGAACAGATGAAAGTGAATCTGCTTTAAGGAGTCCATCACTTTGGAACTTGATTGGTCTGGAATGATCAAGAATATAAAAGGTAACTTCCTTGTCGTATCCAAGTCATGTTCTATTCTTGTTGTAGATGATTTCTTCCCAAGTCTGATGATGGGATTGGAAAGAGTATTCTAAGTCTGATTATGTTGAACTTGAACAAATTCATATTCATTGGAATTTGCTTCTGAAGTTGGCTCACTGAGGTTCTCCTTCACTGACTATTGATCATCATTATCATCATCATCATTATAGAGAGGGTTGTGCTGAACAAAAACTAGTTCAAAACACTTCACTCGCTATTTATTTTTGAGATCAGTCAACTCATCATTCAATAGTTGGGATAGAGATTGAAGAAGTTTAACTTTATCTTGCGTCACTTGAAAACAAGTTAGCATTGATTGAAGAGTTGTTTTGTTCAATATCACTGTGTTGCCTTCAATGGTGTTTATTAGAGTGTTTAGTAACTCTAATAATTCTAGTTTCCGCTCCATTTGAACACGCTCGCTTGAATCTCTCATTCACTTTCTCTTCTGACTCGCTTGTACTCGCTTACTTGAAATTGATTCCAGGAAGTTGAGGATGTCGGTTACCACCGAAAATGCACCCAAATTTGTGATTACAATGACTTGAATTTTACTCAACTTTGTCAATTTCGACTCAAAATTACAATGAATCTTGGGTGTCGGGTTCAACCAAGAATGCACCCAATTACAAATTCAACTTCACTTGATTTATAAAGACAAGTAAACTTACAAAAGGACTGTTTGCAAGTTACAATGAATCCTGATTCTGAAGTTGAATTACTCTTCAAATTTGAATGTGTTGTTGAGGCATTTAAGTCTTGTTTTCCTTTGATTACAAGCTTGTCTTGTTCATTGCTTTAGTATTCTTTTTTTATGCTTGATTGTACTTGTTCTTAAATGTATGTTCTTCACTAGCATTAATTGAGTGCTTACATTAACTTTCTTTGTACTCTATGTGTGTCTGATAATGTCAAAACTAGACATAAATCATCTCATAAAACAACCATGAAAACATCACCAACACACACAACACAAGGTGTACCTAAAATCCCATTATTCAATTTCAAGCGGATCTTGGATACAAAAACCAAATAAAATGATTTTATTATGTTATCATTCTTACAATGAAAATGGTGACCAGAACTAAAGCCAAAAGTTTTCCTCCAAATTTCGCCAAACTCCTTTTACAAAAAATAGTGCTCATAAAAAAATATGAGCATTCCACCTTTTAAAAAGACATCAATACAACAATCCTTATATCTCCTCCTTTATATAAAGGGCACAAAATGTCTAAAAAATAACATGAATATGTTCTTGCTTTGATTTCTAAAAGGATGTTTTCTACTTTATTTTTATATCCCACTTTCTTTTTATTGGCATAAACCATATAAATTCTCAAAAAACACTTTACACTTTTCTTTTTATCTTATTACTTTTCCACAAAAGTAATAAAAAATGATTATGCTCTGGGATTAAAAACCATGCAATGAGACTTAAATTAATACCCGTTGTGTTATAAAGTATCTACCCCACCAAATATTTATGAATTAACACTTCCACTTGTCACCGTATTGCTAGTATTAACTCACAAATAAAATACAAGAATATGGTAATTATTTGGAATAAATGCACTTAAATCATTGCGAAATTATTCTTACTAATGAGATTTTACTCGGTTTAATTGAGGTTTCCGCCATTGACTGCAGAAAGGAGGATTCATGCCACCGCCATTGACTACAGAAAGGAGGAGTCATGCCACGGTTTGAGTAGTGCCAAGCTTTGAATGTTGAGTCTGTTTGCATGTGCATCAATCCATAAACTTCACACAACTACCAAATGGCCACCGCATGCTACCATACGCATGGATTTCTCTTGGATTTTGAAGATGGTGATCTTATCAACATAGGGATGAAATTGATATTAACAATATCGGGAATGACTCAGATCTACCACATAGATCTATCACTCAGATCTAAACATTATCGTTAGATGTATTCAATGTATATGCAAAAGCTCACAATCTTCCAGCATTTTCTGTGTGTATGGAACTAAAGATACCCAATCTCCATTTGGATTGTTGTGGTTGCGTCTCATTAAACAAAACCCTCCAATTTTACTCATACATTTAACAAATAGAGGTGCACGACTTGGAAAATGGAATTCTTGCGATAAAATTTGAGAGCCACAATATAGATCTGGATCTATAGAATATGAAAAACAATTGCATGTGTGTTAGAAAATCTAGTGTGTTAAATCATGTTGCCTTCTCATTCATCCTATTTGCCTTTTTTTTCTTTCCACGGAAGTGTGAATTTTACATAGATCTAGTCCTTTTTCCAATGGATCGTATGTTAGGGGAATCCTTCGGCTCCGAACGAGATTGCAGATCTGTGTGATAGAATAGATGGGATTGGTGGTGGGGGATCGTATACGGGTCAAGTTCTATGGAACAAAGTGGGTGCCAGCTACAATTCGATCTAGACGTGGTTGGGCCAATTAAAAAACAAAAAATGTGCCCAATTGCAGATATCATATGGAGAATACCATCAAATCCTCCATTAAAATAAAAATGTCAGACACAAATTTTGAAACACTCATGGATCACTACCATGGTGTTATTATCTGCCACAGATATGTGATAAACTACATCTAGGCTAGATATATGCGTGTTTATAAATCAAGCAGATTGTTGTGATACCTGGGAGATTGCTTGAGGTTGATTTTGATGAGATCAATTGCAGATCACTCACCTTTGCCTTACACATTAATCTAATAATTGTGACACAATATTCCAATGGTGTAAACAATTGCAGATCACTCGCCTTGCTCTGATACCAATTGAAGAAATTGAGCATAAGAATATTAGGACAAGAAGATTGGTGGAAAAGGCCTCAAGCCATAATTCTCAACATTGTATTAATCTTAATAATACAAATATATAATATAATAATGAAACCACCTTAATTGTTCTCACATCGACACCTCATCAGGAGATAAGGTAGGAGGAGGAAATATAAGAATCTAGAAAGACACTTAGGATAACAACTATATCCTAGCATGTGAAATATACAAAGGTGGTATACTAAGACTTAATGATTGTATATGAGAAAGAGGCTAACAATATCGGTAGGCCACGCCCAAGGACAAGATGTCAAGAAATTTGATTTCGGTCTGGATGTATCTATGCAGACCACCGCGATACTTGAGCACCAGATGTCGCTTTGAATCTTTGATACCCAGCTTGGTGCACAAGGTATGGAAGATATTTGTGAACTCTGGTACTACTTGGTCTCTTTTTTGTCGCAGTGTGGTCCATTTGGTATACAAGTCGTCATAAATTCTGACAGGATAGTATTGTTCCTTAATAACATCCCTGAAGGATTCCCAGTTGACCGCAACTGTAAATAATGAGGGTTCCTTTGTTTCATTTTGCTCACAGAAAATTTCCCACCAATATTTGACATGGGGAACGACTTTGAGGAGTGAAAAAGTGATCTTTTCTCTATTCAAAAAGTTATGGACAGAAAAATACCCTTCTAGTAGATTCAACCACTTGTCTACAACATCTGCGTCTATCTGACCTTCAAATATAGGAATATCGAAGTTGATTTTTACCTTAAAGGGAGGTGCACCTCCGCTTGAGGAATATGCGTCGTCTATTGGTAGCCACCAAAGGATTTGCACAAAACTATCCATCATCTCATTCCTCTGTTGCGTGAGGGATTCCTTAAGCAACATTTTGAAAGGATCTCATGTCCCGTCATATTTCTTTTCCCCTTCCATGAGAGGTCGCTTGGGCATGCGAGAGCTTTTGTTCTCAAGAGAAATAAGCTCGACACCCAATTATTTATACCCTGACCTCGTTGGGGACATGGATTAAGACGACAAGGAGCAAACCGTTCTTATACCACTAATCTGAATTTTATGAGAAGAAAAAAATGAATAAAGATTATTAAAATATGTTTAACACAAAATAATAGAGATACAGTAAAACTAGTTTTCTATTCAATAAGGAAATAAGCTGAAGCTGTAAAATGCAACGAAAAACAAGCTTGTTGGAATGGTGGTGGCTTATCTCTGAGAAGAGATGTGACGACCATGCTCATTCGCAAGAACATGATTACAATGAGGCTCTTAAGGCCTTTTTACAATAAACAAGAATGTCAAAAACCCTAGACAACCAAAAACCTAACCCTAAGAGATGAAGCAACAAAAGTCATGTGGACCCCGTTTGGGTAAGTTAGTACATCAACTTCCCAGGGTCGTAACTTTTGCATACAATCTCTGTTTTAGGCGCATGATAGCCCGTTGGAAAGTTATCGCCGAGGAGATTCATTTTCAGAGCTCAATCAAAGACTTCGGCTATCATTGAGAAGCTTGATCCCTAAAAACCTTCATTTAGGCCCTCAAAATGGCCCCAGAAGTTAAAAACTGCTAAAAATAGTAAATTGCCAAAATTGCCAGAAAATTGTTTTGAGCGAGTTGGAAAAAGTGGGTGGCCACAGATATCCACTTGGATCATTTTACATCTCTTCTCAGATATAAGCTATCACTATTCTAGCAAGCTTGTTTTCAGTCTGCATTTTACAGTTTTCGGCATATTTCTTATTTAATAGAAGTCAAGTTTCATTGTATCTCTATTATTGTTCATTGTGTCTCTATGTTAATATTATAAATCTAGGTTTTCATTTCGTTCCTCTCATAAATGCGGATCAGACTCCAAGGAAAGAAAAATAGTACAAAATGAACCAAATTGAAATCAGTTTCCCTTGCCTATCCTTGAAAGCTTTTGTGGAACAAAAGATTCCCAATGAAGAGGTATGATATAAATTCGATCAAACAAATGACATGATTGGCTATCGAATTATGTACCACGAGGATTAGTGAAATAAATTTTCAAGACTATGGATGGGTAGGAGACAAGGTTGAGGGCATCAAGAGCCTCATGTCATCCCAATCGATCTCCACACATCCATTAAATTTTACGTTTAATATAATCATGAGAAAATCCAAATGATGAAAAGAAAGAGAATGAAAACAAATGTGTGTATTAAAGGGGAGAAGCCAATGTTGACTCAATGTTAACTCAGGGGAAGCTCAATAGTTGGGGACACCTACCTTTCAATTGAGATGTTCTCCTATTTATTCTTACACCACAAAAGAATAAGGGTTCTTTGGTAGAGATTGAGTGGAATTGTTATTTTAATTTCCATGTAAAATCTGATAATGTACTAGAGATCCAAAGGGTCATGTTTGTCGACAAATAAAGTGAATGATGTTCGTTTTCCCACTTGAGTGTTAATGTCTATATGTGAGTTAATGAAAGTTTCTCTATGTTTAAGTTGTTATATGAGTTCATGTTAAAGGTGTGAGGATCCATGATCCATTTCCAGCTGTAGTTTTGTTGATTTCCTTCATGTTTCCATTCTCCATTAACAAATGAAGAATACCATTCACATGTGATTGACGAATTTGTCATTGGGTTGAAATTCCTGCACCGTCCGGCGTGTTCAGGTCATGTCAGAGGCGTCCCACACAGACAGGATGGGCATGGGATTGGAAAAGATTATCAGTCCATTCTCGTAATTGTTAGGTTAGGTCTGTGTCACTGAAAATTAAATATCCCAGTGACAATGAAAGTAAGTGAAAGTGAAAGTGAATGATGAGAGTAAAAAGAGAGCGTACAACCAAGGCAAAAGCGATGGAAGGAAACTGGAAAGCGAGAGAAAGGGATGCCACCGCAGTACGAGTAACAGATGCGAACGACGTGGTTATCACTGTACAAATCGTTAAAATTTTGGGATAGATAGAAAATACTAGAAAGGTGAACTTGTTAAGGAATTGAATCATGTTTTAACTTGTTAAGGAATTGAATCTTGTTTAAAGATGAAAAACTCCTCCCTTTTCACTATTGAATCCAACCATTTTGCATCATTTATTTGCATTGTGATATAGCTTAAACATGCACAATTCTATCATTGAATCCAACCTGCCACTTATTTGCATTGTGATATAGCTTAAGCACATACAATAAAGTATAAGTTATTTTCTATAATAAAAGTCATTAAAAAATAATAAAATATTGTTAATGATCGATTCTTTTTATTTTGACATTTTTTTCTTCCATTTATTCTTCATCTTATTTTTTTCTATTTTATGTGTTTAAGCTATTCATTCTTTATGTCTTCTAACTACTCATTGAATTATATTTGTTTTTTCTTCAATCTATTATTATTAATATTTTCATTATGAAGAGATAGATTATGTTTTTTTTCTATTCTTTTATTTGTTTAAACTTATCTATTCTCTATATCTTCTAACTCATCATTAAATTATTATTATTTTTTTCAATTTTACAATTATTAATATCTTTTCATTATGATGAAATACAATTATATTATGTTAAATGTGGTATTTCAAATATATACTTTTTAAATAAGAAAAAAAACACTAAAATAAATATACATTAAAAATAAATAAAACATGAACTAAATCACTCCATTGTAAAAAAAAATGAAAAAACTTCCCTTATTAAAAAAAAATGAAAAACTTAATTTATTGTAAAAAAAAAAAATTAAAAACTTCCATTATAAAAAAAAATAAAAAACTTAATATTTAAATTAATGCAATATAAAAATTATGTATACCTTATACAATTAAGGTAAAAAATAAATGGTTGATGTAAGTAAAATAATAACACTTCATATTAAAGCATGTACACTTGAGGGTATGTAATTTTCAAAATGCGAGCCATTAAAAAATTAGTATAGTATTTTTGTTTTTGTAATTGTGGCCTTTTCTTTTTATGTTATTTCTTCTTTGCTTTTTCATATGTAAGCTAAAGTCATGTTTTAATTGGTTTTTCAATCATTTTCTATATGGCTTTGCTTTTCTTTGTCCTTCAACTTCATTATTATTAATATTGTTATTATAATATATAATTATGTTTTAATTAGTTTTTCAATCATTTTCTCTATGGCTTTGCTTTTCTTTGTCCTTTAACTTCATTATTATTAATATTATTATTATAATATATAATTATGTTGAATATTGAGTATATAATGTGTGCCCTGTAATAATTAAAGAAAAAACACTAAAATCAATGTATTGTAAAATATATATATATATATATATATATATATATATATATGAATTAATATGTTATAGGAAATTATATAAAAAAAAATTAATGCTTAAATTATTGTACTTTTCATAAATAGCAAGTATTTTTTTTAATAATGAAGAAAACATTAAACTAAATACAATGTAAGAAAGAAAATAATAACACTTTATAATGAAGAAGGTAGAATTGATTATAATTTTTTTCCTATTGTAAGTTATTTAAAAAATATTACTATGAAATTGTAAGTTATTTAAAAAATATTACAAGTAAGTTATTTTAGCATGGAATTCAAAGGTTGTTAGTAGAAGTGGGTTGCCTTTTTTTAGGCCTTCAATTTTGTGCACCCACCCTCTTATATATATTATTTCAATTTTGTGCACCCACCATCTCATATATATTGTAGAAAAATAATTGACCATTTTGAACCATAATAGAGTAATTGGTTTTTAACAGTTTAAAGTATTATCTAATCTAAGTTCAAATATGAACTTTTGTATAAAACTTAATCAAATCCAAGCCTAGATCCATTTTATTTTGATGGATTTGGTGTTAAAAAAGGTCTAGGCTAGCATTTGATTATTGGTTTCAGTTTTATTGGATGCACCTTGTATTAGATTGTGGTGATCAGTCCTCTATGTCTATGATGAAATATAAGTGTTGTATGATGTTTGATATCACCCATTTTCAACAAAATTATAGGTATGAAGTCAATTGGATTTCAAAAAATCTCATGGTAGACTATATTTTAGGAGATGATAAGCAATGACTAACATCATGCAAGGATTCATGTGTAATTTTCTACTAACAATTAACAACATGGAGGAAATTGCAACAGTAATACCGATTTGAATGGTGATGTTTATGAGAATAATCCTCAAAATCATTCCTATTGATTTTGATATTGAATGCCAAAGAAAATATATATTTGAAATAATGGTTATAAAAGTTGTTTTTATTAATTGTGAAGTTTTATTCTTGAGACTTTGGTGATTGACAGATCAACAAGTCAATATGTCTCTAATAGACCTATAGAAGATAGGTATTTATTTTCCATGATATTTTCTTGTTTTCTTAACATAGGTGTTGACTAGAGAGATGGTGTCAAGGCTTTCCCAAGAATTAACATAAGTAATGGAAAATATTTGCAATGTTCTACATATTTACAAAGAGAATTCGTCAAAATAATGAACTAGTATTATTTGTTTACATGATTACCAAAAGAGAATTTATCAAAATAATAAACTAATATTATTTTACATGATTACCAACATTGTTTTGATAAAAACACAACAACAATCATTTAGTCTAGAGATGCACATAAGTGTGAGTCAAGTCGAGACATGCTACAAGCCATTATATGCCTATCTCTTGAATGGTTTCCCTCTTAAATACAATAATCAAGGTTACTATTTAGCATGTCCATGTTTTAGTATACCATGGTTTTCTTTGGACAAAAGGATGTATGGAAGCTTCTGAGAAGTTCATCAACAATGGAATGAATGTTCTAATTTTTAAAAAATTTGAAGGTCTAAATTCATTGCATTTTAAGTACATAAGAAGGTTCATAACATACCATTTCAAGATTAGACTGATTTTATCCAGATAATGTTGCTTCAAAACAAACTTGGAAGCCACAATGCATTGCATGTAGCTTATTGACAAAATTGTAGGGAGGTAATAATGAGAATCATTATTGCTTCTCGCTAAGGAAATATATCCTCTGAAATTTCCTCTCCGAATAAGTTCTATTTTTCTTATGGTATTACTATTTAGAATCATACCTATGTGAGTTCTCAATATTACTTGCCTAAGCTTCTAATTCAACATGGTGGAAGGAGAACCCATCTCATCCATCCCCAAATCAACTACAATATGTAGAACAATATTTCTCTTAACAAATTCTTTTTGTGACATGAAAATTCTAAAAAATATAAATCTGAAAATTTCTTTCTACTTGTCCAAACTACATTAATGTGGGACACAGGTAATGTAATTACTAAGAAAATATTAAACAATGAAGATGTGGATGAATTATTGTTGAAGACATCCACACTCACTCTGATGTATATGAATATGATACAGTTAATTGATAGGTTTGTAATTTAAATATTTATGCTTGCCAAGATGGGTTGACATGTGAGATAAGGAGTCATATTAGTTTTCTCATGGAGAAATTTTAGTAATTTGTGTTTGAGTTTGTTAATTTAAATTTATATCAATGTAAATAAATTATTTTATTTTAATTTATAGTTTACATTATATTATTTTTTGTGTTATATTAATTAATTTTTTTTTGAGTTGTTAGTGTAATTGGTTTGATAACATTTTTAAGTGGCTCTCGGATTCACATATAATTAGTCTAGATCCATCTTAACACCAAATCTATCAAGCACCTAAGAAGATAAAATCTCTTGATGTGCAAAAGCCATCTTCTCATATTCATTATAAGAAAAAAGTGATTGAAATACAAAACCATTTTACCATAAAAATCTAAGGCCACACATATGATAATAAACTTACTTGCAATGTGATATAGGTTAAACATGTATAATCAATTTTAAGTATTTTTCTAAACTACACACAATTAAAAAAAA
>JASDQU010240956.1:2795-33977 GCA_032191745.1 Picea mariana
GTTATATTATTGAATATCTGCGATATCTCTGTGCATTTCTTTATTATATCTCCGATCTCATTTCATGCCGAAAATAATTCGGATCACTTTCTCCAAATAAAAATCTCTCATATCAAGGGACAAAACGTAAGAAGCATTATCAAAGACCAAACATTCAGGAATGCCGAATCTAGTAATGATATTTGTGTCAAGGAAACATATCACCTGATTAGTGTTTACCACTTTCAGTGGTGCAACCTCGGACCATATGGTAAAATAATATGTTGTTGTAATCATGTATTTATGTTGCTGTGAAGAAGTGTGGTTAATTGGCCCTATGATGTCGAGACCCCACTGCTGAAAAGGTGAATCTACCGAAACAGGTTGCAAAGGAAATGCTACCTTTTTTACTCGTCCAGTAGCCTTTTGGAAGATTATGCATTTACGGCATAATGCATGGTAATATTTGAATAATGTGAGCCAATAGTACCCAGCTCTTAATACTTTGTGAGTAGTGGTGTTTCCACAAAAATTCCCACTGGCTTCACCTGCATAAAGTTTAGATAATATTCTCTCTACTTCATCCCTTTCTAAACAATGCATGAGAACGCTATCAAAATTCTTTCGGAATAATACGTCATTTATGAACTGGAAAGGTGTAGATTTTAGTCTTAGTGCTCTTCTTTTTTTTGGATCGAGATGGCGAGGAGCAGAACCATGTGTTAAATAGAATGTAATATCATCAAACCAAGAGTTAACGACAACTTGTGTACACATGTTGATCTACAATTAAGGAAATGATTTGACTTTCTTTTTCATTAACTGAATCAGCAACTAGTTTACATAGGCCTTGACCTCTGATAATTTGTGCAGGGGTTATTTCAAGATCATATTCTTGTAACGAATTCATCCAGTTTTCCCTTTTTCACCCAATTCCTTTTGTACTAACAAGTTTCTGATAGCAAGATAAGGGATAATGACTTTAGTTCTAGATTTCAGCAAATATGATCAGAAGTGTTTCACTGCTTTGAAAACTGCATAAGCCTGTTGATATACATCTAGGTAGTTAAGATATGCTCCTTTGAAAGTTGAGCTCATGAAGGCAATAGGGATTTGATTGCTTTCAGCGTTCTTTTGGGTTAGGATAGCAACATAAGATCGATCAGAGGTGAAAGTGTAAAGAATGAAATCTTGTGAGAAATTAGGACTCATCAAGGAAGGGGCTTTAATTATCGTTTTTTTGATAGATTCAAAAGATTGACCTTATTGGGGTCCCCAACGATACTGAGTATCCTTTTTAATTAAATTTTTCAAAGGCCTTACCATTTCTGAGAAACTAGGGACAAACCTTCTGACAAAGTTAATCTTACCTAGAAATGACTGCATGGTTTTCTTGGAAGAGGGAGGGGAGAGTTTAGCAATATCTCAAGTTCTTTCAGGATCGATAATCATTCCATCTTTGGATACTATGAACTCGAGTAATTTGCCTTGCTCAACTGAAAAGATCGATTTCTTAGGGTTGAGAGATATGCCATACTTGTGGCATCATTCTAGGATAGCTCTAAGGTGAGACAAATGGTCCTTTTTTTTAGAGAAAATGGTCACATCATCAAGATAGACCACTACTAATTGATTTAGGAGGCCACGAAAGGAAATATCCATTGCTCTTTGAAAAGTGGACCCAGCATTTATAAGCCCAAAAGGAATCTTCCTGTAGGCGTAGGTGCCCCATGGGGTATGAAAAGTGGTTTTGAGTTGATCCGAGGGAGACATTAGGACTTGGTTGTATCTCGAAAAACCATCTAACAAAGATAGTCTTTCGGAACCAGAGACTTGTTGGAGAATTTGTTCCATTGGTGGAATGGGATAATTATATTTGTCTGAAGCTCGATTCAAGTTATGGAAATTGACACACAGTCGGATTTCACCACTCTTCTTCCTTGTAGGAACTAGATTAGACACCCATTGTGTGTGTCTCACCGGGAAAATTATCTTTGCATTTAATAATTTAGTTAATTCTTTCTTGACAGTGGGTTCCAACTTAGGGTGCATCTTTCTTAGCTTCTGCTGAAAAGGTTGAGTCTGGGTTTCATGGGGATGACATGTTGTAGATATTAGGATCAAAAATTTTCAGATCATCATATGTCCAGGCGAAAACGTCTTTAAATTCCTTAAACAATTTTATAAAAGCATAGTGTTCTTGCTCGGAACATCATTTTCCCAGATTAATGTTGTTATCATTGAAATTTTGTCTGCAAATGGTTACAGGAATCTAACATCTTCAAACATCTATTAGTTCACCCATGGACCAAAAATGACCAAAAATGCATTCCCAAAAGGCCCAAAGCTATACAATCAGCAATAAAATCAACACACGCTAAAACTACACGAGGAGCGTGTGCACATGTGCCATTCAGAAACACAGGAAAATGAGCACATGTGCATGATGTACAACTGTGGATGTAAAAAACCATGCATCCCTCAAAATGGTGCATTTATGATATTGGTCGGCCTCCCACCCACTTCTGGTTTAGCTTCCAAGTCGATTTGACATCCAAATCTCGGCTGAATCCAGCTAGGTGGCTGGTCAAAGACCTAAGGGTGTCCTAAATGGCCCCTTGTTCACACTAAAAGCTGGTTGAATAATGCCTCAAAGTTATGCTATAAAAAGAGGCCATGGGTGCACTACATTTTCAAGGAATTCATTTGCATTGTTATGTTGCTGATATTCTCTTGGAGGATCCTATTTCCTCATCAAGAGCATGCTAGCATCATTTCAGTTAGCCATTCATATCACCTCTAGATTGAATGTTATTTGGATTCTCTTCACCATTTCATTTTAGTTCCTTATTTGTAAGAAGAGCTCAATATTTGGGGGTCCAAGAGCCCTCCCTTGGAGGAAGAAGGGACCCAAAGTCTCCCTTTCTCTTTGGTGTTTTCTTTCCACTAATACAATCCTTTCTATTGGTGGCATGAACCTTGTTTATTTATTGTTCTAATTTTCTTATGCACTCTAGTTTAATTGATTTTATCCTTCTTAGTTTAATTATTTGCTTATATTTTATGCTTTACACTTCTAACTCTTTCCTCTACTATTGTCTTTCCTAGCTGACCCAACTGGACTTGTAAGCACCCTTATTTTGCTCATTTAGGTGACAAAAGAGGTGCAACAGATTGGTGACTCCGTTGGAGAAAGGTATCAATTTCCTACCCCATTTGGGTTATTTTATCTCTTCTTTCTATTTATTTAACCTGTAGGTACCATAACTTGCCCAAGATGACCTACAAAAAGTCAAATTCAAAGCTGAGTTGAGACAATTTCAGTAATAATTTTCTTCACAGTCGTGTGTCAAACGTGCGCAGGTTTTTCAAACCACGGGCGCATCTTCAGCCCATGTGCACCGAACCCACTATTCTGCATAGAGCACCCTACGCACCTGCACCCAAATGTCACTTTCAACCTGCACATTGGTGTCATATGCACCCCTGTCTACTCTGAGACCCGTGCATCTTCTCAGAAAATTACACATTGTAAGGTTTTGTGATCTATGGAGGGCCCATAGCCTTCTTAAAATTGATTCCATGCATATTGTAATATGCACCACACTTACATTCCCTCTCCATATAAAGGGATTAGTCAAAACATAGGCACTTAGGGGTTAAAATCATTATTTTTCCTCTTTTTTGTTTGTCATTTTGCCACATGGATGGCTTGCTTTGACTAAAGTTAAGTTGGAATCATTCTACATCACATATAAAACTTGCATTGGGACCAGAAATTGGATATCAATTGTTGATTATGTTCTTCTCTCGCGCCCTAAAGCGATCTTGAGAATCAGAAAGAGATTGAAGGAAAATTTCATCTACCTTAAAAAGACAAAAATCTTTAGGAGAGGACAACAACCCCCTCGGGACTCCTCTTAGTTTATTTTTCAAACACATCTAAAAATTGTAAGGGCCCATACATGCCCACATGCTACAAAGATAGGATAGTGATTGAAGTTTACTTTCTTAGATTAAATCACTAGGGAAGTTTAAAGGTTTTGCAACGGGTCCATACATGCCCACATATGCACAATATAGGATAGTTTCAAAGCTTTCTTAGATTAAATCACATTAGGGAGTTAAAGGAATAGTAAGGACCCACATGTCCACATGCTAGTTTCCTAGGGACTTTAAAATTCCGCAAGGTTGTACCGACGACATTTAGTTAATTAGGTAATCAATACTTGTACTGACCAATCGAAGTCCACATGCAGCAAGGTGACACCAAATTTATTAAAAATATTGGCACACTTTCACTTGTTCACACACAAAATTCACTACTCACTCACATAGTTTTTCATCTCGAAACATGGAGGTTGAAGTAAGTTTCCTCCAAAGGGATTCTGAAACACCCCACCCTTTTCTTGACGAAACTATCCACTCCCCCTTAATTTCAACGATATTCGCTCACACCCCCAATCTCTCAAACAACCACATCTAAATTTTTTCTAAAAACTCACTAAGTTTTCCTCCACGGGAGGTGCCAAAAGAATTTTTTTAGTCTATGTAGGATTTTGGGGATAGGCATCTAAATAATTCCTCATTGTCTGGTTCTCACATATTCAAACAATAGAAGTTGTCAAATAGGAAACTTTAAATCCTCCAATTCAAGTGTTCCTACACCATAAGGTAGGGAGATACCCATGAAGGGTTGAAGGCCGATGTCCGGTTGTTCTGTGCATCCCCCCTTGAGGCACCCACCTCTTGGACGGGATGCAGCCTGTGACCCATTTCTTAGGCTGGAAATCTAAATGTCGCACTTTGACCGAGGTACCTAGTGACCAAATTTTAGGACATCTACCCAGGTGGCAATTGTGGTCTGCAATTTCACCTTGATCGGATTTTGTGTGGCTATTGGGAAATATCGCCATCTCTTTCAGGATATGCACCCTCTACCCCTCATTATAACTGATTACTTCATCCTTCACTAGTTCCTCTTCCGGTGGCTTCAGACCCCACTGTTGAGTGCTATTGGAAGGTCTAGTGTTGTTTGAGAGGAATGATGTTACGTCTTTTAGGACATGAGCATTTGTTTTCTTTGTTTTCCCATGAGGACAAAATCCACCTAACCACATGTATACTTATTTATTTTATGTATGTTGTTCTTCTAATTACATACAATTGTGAGATATATTGTGGAGGTCCAAGTTATACAAAGTCTCTTATTCATTAAATTTTCTCTCATCACCATTTGCACACATCCACTTTTCTAGTCGTACATCATAGGGGACCCACAGAATCCCCGTCATTCCAGATGCTTGCTAAATATCCCTCCCATCCTCAGGGGAGTTCATAGTCTTGCCAACTCATCATTCAAACTTTCCCACACCCCTATGAGTGCTAATGTCTTGGGATCATATTTTCTTGGTTCCACTTTGCTTGGGTCCACTTCTCAAGGTCCAACATCCCCACACTCTTCTTTACTCGGAAGCAGGGGGCCAACTTCTTCTCAAGGGGGGAGTACAAACCCACCTCGTCCCCCTTAAGGGTCAGGTACACAAAACACTCACACCATGGCCAGGGCTAATCCTCTGCCACCACCTCAGATGCCATACTTGGCTTCCCTCAACATACCGGATCTGACTAAACTCACCAATGATCCTATATTGCACAACCCCACATGGCCTGCAATGCCTACCAAACTGCCTTTAGATATCCCCAAGTTTGAAGGAAAATCGGGAGACGATCCTGCCAACCATGTCATGACATTCCACTTATGGTTCTCTTCAAACAGCATCACAGACCATTCCATCCAATTAAGGTTATTTCAATGTACACTCACTGTCCCATCAGCTAAGTGGTATGTAGAAGAAAAATCTGGATCCCATGTGACCTTTGAGTCCTTGGCCAAAGCTTTAGTGACCTCCTTTCAATTACCAATTAGTCATGACAATGGCCTTGAACTACTCTTGGAATTTAAACAAACCTCCGCCATGCACATCATTGACCACATTCACAAGTGGCATCGACGACGTAGTCTCTGCAAAGCTGAAGCTACTCCACAACAATGTCTCAATTGGTTCCTCAAATCACTTGTTTCCCTCCTCGCCAAAGACATAGCCACAACCTTCCCCCAGTCTGAAGAAGAATCCATTAGCAAGGCCCAACAGTTTGAAATCATTTACTCACAGTCAAGGTACTTATATACTATCCTACCTAATTCCATGAGACCCATGCCATTCGGCCAGGACAAACCTGGGATGTCTCACTCAGCAGATGGATTGATTGGTAGCACTACACACCACAATTCACATCCCCAACAACCACCAATGTATGACACACCTCAATATCCACCAGCATATGGCAGACCCCCTTATTATAATCCTCCCCCTTATCCACAACCATACCCCTTAACCTTTCCTCCACCCACCAGCGGACCACCGCCAGCACCCACAATACACCCCATAGCCCAACCTAATTTTGGTACCCCCTCTACCTTTTCTTACACCCTAAACACTAGTGAAAGCATCACACCTTCCT
Organism: Picea mariana; assembly: GCA_032191745.1. NCBI lineage: Eukaryota > Viridiplantae > Streptophyta > Pinopsida > Pinales > Pinaceae > Picea > Picea mariana. The sequence continues at coordinate 9,300 of JASDQU010240956.1, forward strand.
ACACATCCTATGGATCATTACCATAGAATAATATGTACTTTCCTTTGCCTTCCCCCCCCAGCCCATTCCTTCCCCACACAGATAACCACATGCTGGGGTTAATTTTGTTCAACCCTCCCCCATTCAGCAATATCAAAATTTTGAACAGCTGAATACGGTTAATCCATCCCATCAGTCAAACAATGACAGGAAGAAAGGAAAAAATCAAAACAATAATAATCTCGGACCAGGAGAAAACCAGAACCAACCCCAACCGAACCACCCTATCGGGGGCAACCAAAACCAAGGGAACCAGAACCCCCAAGGGGGAAATAACCACAAAATCCAAGGGAAGAACAACAAAAATATTTGGACAAACTTCCCTTGTGCCCTTTGTGGTGAGTATGGCCATTATACTCACCATTTCACTCAAATAGCAGACTTTAAATGGATGAAAGAATCTGGAAATGCACCACGTCCCCCAGTACTGCCTGCCCCCCAGCAAGCCCCACAAAAATATGTACAGCACCCACCACCAGTCGTGTTTCAAAACCCCATACCACATCAAGGGGTTATGAACACCCAACAAGAGCTACAACCTACCTCACTACAGGCAGGACCATATCACAACCCGGGCACTTTTGCAAATTGAACTATCCTCCTCACTAGTGAGGAAGAAATCCTTCTACAAACGTGTGGTTGTCAATATAGCGCACCCTCTGACCCTAATCCCACTACTTCAGAGGCCACCCCAGTCATGACTATCCCACCTTTGATGATTCTATTCCCTAATACTGAAACACCTCTTCGCATCCCTCGCATCCCGTTGCGCAGGAATTTCCACAACCCTCAAGCTAGGGCAGCCCACAATTATAGTTTGATCTATGACTTGGCACAATCCCCCACTTCCATGTCAGTCTTAGAAGTTATTCAAACCTGTCCTACTCAATGGAAATCATTACTTTCCACCCTGGGGGCAGTCGACCCTACCGATACTTGACTCATCACATTTGATATCGACAGTGGAGAACCCCGTCTCCCTGCTCTTATCGCTTTTCAAATACCGATTAAAATCTGGAATATCACAATCCACCGCTGCATTATCGATGAAGGTGCATCCACTTACATCATGCCCAAAACCATATGGCAAAAACTTGGCTCTCTAGAGCTAATACCCTGCACCATTACTCTAAGGGATTATGACGGACAACCCTCATCTCCAGAGGGGCTCTTCCAAAACGTCCCTGTCAAACTTAGGGGAAAAACCATCCTTATTGACATTGAGGTTATCGATGCCCCACTCGACTATAATATTTTGTTTGGTCATAGCTACATGTATGCTATGAAGGCAGCCACCTCTTCTGTGTTCTGAACCATGATGTTTCCCCATAACGGAAAGATCATTACCATTGATCAAGTATCACATTATGAGCCTAACCCTTCATCCAATGTTGAAAATATCCTCCCTTTTGTCCACACTAATCTAGACACCTATCCACTCATCGAGATGGGCCCCAGAATTTTTAAGAACCCATCCTTACTAGGGAGTTACCATGGAGCACCACCGCTCATCCATCCCTCAGCACAAGTATGTGTCGTTTCCACCAATGAACGACAACTGAAGATACTCTCCCTCCCACCGAGGCCTCTTTCACCATTGACGTCCCACTAGTCACAGAATACCTCCCTCGGGAATCTCCCGGAACTTGTTCAGCTCTACCCGTTCCTGATCTTCCCCTCCCCCAGGGCCATATCCTAGTTTGGTAAACAGTCCCCCAAGCCATTACCCAAATCCCTTTATTTTACCCCCCACTAGGTGTACAAGATTTTTAGGTAGCCGCAATGCTCACCCTTCCTAACATGGTGTTGGAAATCTCAGTCTGGTATCTACATCCACCCGAGATTATCTCTCAACCATCCCTCCATCCCCAAACAGAAGGAATCCTGATGTAGATTCCCATACTTACCCCCACCATCCCACCCACACTCCCACTCACTAGCACCCCTGCTATAGCTGGGGGCAGATGAAAAAAGAAAGAGCCCACCGCTCCACTTCCCCCACATGTCCAACCTCCTTGTGCATTATGCGAGAAAGACTCACACCCCACCAACAAATGCCCATCTCTACCTGCGCTATGCAATCTAATTCAACTCCCTCAAGCACCACCACTGCTTGTTGCTTCATCCAGTACTCTCGCTATCTCCCCTAACACAAATAACAAAGGATTGTGAACCAAATTTGCATGTGCCATCTGTTTAGAATATGGCCATTACACACACCATTGTCCAGTGTTACCTCAATTCCGGCAAATGCTAACAGTCGTATGCCAACGCTTTCAGCAAGAACCCACCCCAACACATATCACCGACATCCATTATGTCATGACCTTAGTCAACGAATGTATGATATGCCCCTTCTCTCTATGTGAATCACTTGATCATTTCACATATCAATGTCCTATGATCATTGAATACAGGCGTCGCCAACTGAACCTTATTCAAAACCCTACACCCCCTCCAGCAGGACCAGTGAGTACCCCTACCCCATCAATTGATGTGGTTCATATCTTCTCACCAAAACCTGAGGTACTCCCTACGCCCCCATGGTTCCTAGATGATTTATATGAGGATTTGCCCCCAAATCCCCCCAATTCTCCAATTCATTTCCCCACAAAAATTCTACGCCCGCCTACCATTTTCAACCCACAATATCTCGATATTTGGTTTATGTCAATTGAACCATCTCAACCTCTTTGCGATACCCCCTCTCCATCGCTACTACCAAAACACAACCCCACGGTGACCGTCACCGAAAATACTCCTCTCGATCCTCTATATTTTTGACAGTTTCACTGCGACAAAGACATTCTTGAGGAGTTAACTAAACCTGATTTCCCATGGGATGCGCTCCACCAAAGAGCACTTTTTCCTTCACAGGAAGCCTTCACGCATCCTGACCAAAACCCCATATACGCAATAAAAACCAAAGCATTTCTCCCAATGGGGCATATAGATTGGTTCAATAACCCTATCCCTGCCCCTGACGCTTTTGAAGAAGGAAATATGGCCAATATTTCCCCCACCATCAAAATCTATATTTCCATCAAATATGGGGTCATAGAGGAAATCACCATTGGTGCTGCATGCTCTCCTGAAGAAATCACCACCTACAAAGCTCTCTTCTAGGAATACTGGGACATTTTTTCCTGGTCATACACAGAGATCCCTGGCCTTGATTCCTCTATTGTCGAACGTCGTATAGACACCTGGCCTGATATCACACCTGTTCATCAAAAACAACGTCCACTACACCCATCCAAAGTAGCGCCATCAAGGCTTAAATTGACAAATTACGCATTGTAGGGTTCATATACCCCATCGCATATACGTCAGGGGTTTCCAACCCCATCCCTATGAACAAAAAATAGGGCACTATCTGCGTCTGTATGAAATTTCATGATCTCAATCATGCATGTCCCAAAGACAACTTTCCAACACCCTTTATCAACCAAATTATCAATGATTGCGCTGGTCACGAGGCTCTGTCCTTCATGGACAGTTTCTCTGGATACAACCAAATTCAAATTCACCCATTCGATCAGTACAAAACCACATTCACTACCCCTTGGAGAACTTTTGTGTATCGTGTCATGCCTTTCAGCCTCAAGAATGCAGGAGCCATTTTCCAACGTGCCATGACATATATTTTTCATGATCTGGCTCAAATCATTCTCGCCTACTTGGACGATCTCACCGCTTTCTCCAAAAAATACACTCAACACCTGAATGACTTACGCATTGTATTCCATAGGTGTTGTCAGTACAATATCCGATTGAATCCCATCAATTACATATTTTGCGTCACTGTTGGACACCTCCTTGGGTTCATCATCTTCCAACACGGCATCACAGTCGACCCCCTCAAGGTCCAAGCCATCACAGAAATTCCCCCACCACAAAATTTACGCCAACTGCAAAGCCTACAAGGCAAAGCTAACTTTTTACGTTGCTTTGTCCCTGATTACACCACTCAGGCACATGGTTTCCTTCGCCTCTTATGTCATGATATCCCATTCCAATGGGACGAACATGCCCAAAACCCCCTGTACGACCCTTCGTACCGGCCCTACCCAAAAATAGAAACCCTAATTCTATGCAGGAGGATACGACAACTAACTTGAAGCTCGTTGATCCTAAATTGGCTACCTCAATCTCCCAGAATCTCCAAATCTCCTCTCAAATCGCTCATCTGCTCAATAAGACATCAGGTACAAATGTGGCTTTGTGGGCCCTACAGCTATATATAGTCCATTTTTCCAAATTTCTAAACTCAATTATGAGAGCTTCGGGTGCCCGTTTTTCGATCTGTCTTCATCCATGGGGTCAGAACACTATTACCTATCTAATTCCATTCCTCAGGCCATTGTCCATTCTCAACTCCCGGGGGATATTTTTCTCATATTACGCTCAAGTACGCATGCTTACATTATTGAATAACTATTATATGATCTTTTCTCTTCAGATATTGTTCATGTCGGGTATTTAGTTTTTATGTGTGTAGGTGCTTGATTGCCATATGGCAGCAGTATCCCTTCAGTTATATCATCGACACTGGAATATATTCATTCCCTCTGAATCTCAAAATGCATTTCCAAGTCACACCCTCCAATCTTTACCTCTAGGATCCCTATATCCGGCTCTGCAATACTATCACCTTTACTGCATTTCGGTACTATCACCCGATAGCACCCCCCTCCCCCCACATGATTTGTCCCATTCATAGCTCCCCTGGGAATTTTGACACTCATGTTGTTTCCACCCTTTAAGGATGGGAGTCCCAATAGCCTTACATAATGACAAGAACCGGCCTGTTAAGAATACAAAATATCACAATAGATCTAAAGATATCTGAACACAATCACCACACAAGATCTATGAAACCATATAGAAAACCACAACTTTATTATAGAAACCCTTGAGGTGGGGCAACACCGTACAATGGATCCTATTATGGAAGGGAGAACCAAATACCTGAATACAAAATATCACAATAGATCCAAAGATATCTTAATACAATCACCACACAAGATCTATGAAACCATATAGAAAACCATAACTTTATTATAGAAACCCTTGAGGTAGGCAAACACCGTACAATGGATCCTATTATGGAAGGGATCCTCTCCTGTTCACTTGCCTCTTCGAGGGGGCATCCTCCTATTGAGCTACCGCTCCAAATACAATATTTCTCTTCATATCTCATTACATTGCTTGAACCCCTTTATAAAGTGCTACCATCACCTAAGAACATTCTAGAGGAGGAATCTTCTAGAGGTAGAACCTTCTAAGAAGTCTTCTTACATTTATTATATCTAATTACCCATTTATTATATCTAACTACCATAGTGGGCCTTATTTAATACTATAGTGGACCTAGTCCACCTTACATTGAATGACCTCCACTATTATCACTATGGGCCCTCTGGTCCCCCCCACTACCTCTCTAGCTACCTTACATTACATCCCCCTTATGAAAGCATTGTCCTCAATGCTTGATGTAAAACCATATACCAAGGTCCCATGGATAATTGTGGACCATAATGCTAAAGAAGACTGGAGAACCAAGGTCCCATGTAGAAAGGAAAACCACCATGCTAATGTAGTCCAACCACCATTGTAAGCCAGGGTCCCATGTCCAAGTGCTCATGTGAACTCCTGGTGGAAGATTTTGGAACCCAATAACCAACTCAAAATGATGCTCCAAATACTGACACCTGTCATGTGGATCCAAATAAGAATATCCATATACATAGTGGAAAATGGTCGTAGCAGAATCTGGAAGGAATAATACCATTGTAGAATATGTAGGATGGGAACTGGTAATAATCATTGGCTCTCAATTTGTCACATTGATGCTCTCTACAGAAGGTGGATTAGAGTCATCAAATAAAATATGAAAGTGGTTGTCATCTCAGAAATGAAAACTATCCATATACCAATCATCACAATCGGCCTAAAAATCATACCAAGCATATATTTCTTGATTATATTCATCCCTGAGGCCCTCCATAAGAAATCTCTCATGCATGTTATTCAATGAATATTGAATACTACAAAAACTATCATTGAGTCTGTTTGTGAGGTCGTCTGTGAGGCCATGTACAAATGCATCCAATCTGTCATCCAATGTGTGAAACAATTGGTCTTTGAATGATTCAAGAATTTCTTTCAGTCTTTGAGAGGAAATAGCCATCTGAGCACCCTATGAACTCTTCAGTCCTGTAGTTGTCATGAAAAAACCAAAAAAATAGACCCAATAAATTTTGGCAAAAATCGCTGTTTTTTTTGGAAAAAACCTAAAAAACTGTTGAAGTTAAAATGCTCATTACTTCACTTCCCGGGCTCCATTTTGGCTGATTTATTTTTTGAAATTGGGTGAAATTGTGAGAGGAACTTAGAACTGTAATTTATTTCGGCAAATTCGGCCTCTAGATGCTACAAAAATTAAAAAAATTATCGCTGTCGTCCGTGGAAAAAAATCCTGAAAATTTGCAAATTTTAAAACTTCAATATCTTGACTTCACGGACTCTGTTTTGGACAATTGTTTTTTTAAAATTGGGTGTTTTTATGAGAGGAACTCAGATATACAACCCTTTTCCACAAATTTTGTACAGAAATATACCAAAAACTTCTAGAATTTCACGGCCCTCTTTTTTCTTCTCCGAAAAAAAAAAATCTGCAAAAATAAAAAATATTTGCCCACATTGTCTGCCCAAGGAAAGTGCTATGATACCACTTGTTAAGAACCAAATACCTGAATAAAAAATATCAAAATAGATCCAAATATATCTGAATACAATCACCACATAAGATCTATGAAACCATATATAAAACCACAACTTTATTATAAAAACCCTTGAGGTAGGGCAACACCATACAATGGATCCTATTATGGAAGGGATCCTCACCTGTTCACTTGCCTCTTCGAGGGGGCATCCTCCTATTGTGCTACCACTCCAAATACAATATTTCTCTTCATATCTCATTACATTTCTTGAACCCCTTTATATAGTGCTACCATCACCTAAGAACATTCTAGAGGAGGAATCTTCTAGAGGTAGAACATTCTAAGAAGTCCTCTTACATTTATTATATCTAATTACCCATTTATTATATCTAACTACCATAGTGGATCTTATTTAATACTATAGTGGACCTAGTCCACCTTACATTGAATGACCTCCACTATTATCACTATGGGCCCTCTGGGCCCCCCCACTACCTCTCTAGCTACCTTACACGGCCACATACTCCTCCTCCCCATTTTTCTAACCTACCCCAAATGGACTCCCAGGTCACTTCATCATGGTTCTATTCTGACTGCACCCCCGTAGTATCAATAACCATCCATTTCATCCACTGTCAATTTTTCTCTCTGCAGATTGTCCTCCATACGTTAACCTAATACAGAAACTCGCCTATGGGGCCCTAACCCTCCACATGTTTTCCAAGCAACTTGTGCCATCATCAGGCCAAGCCATCTTACACTGCGGCACCCCTTACTGTATCTGCACAGTTGTCCCAAGTTATTTTTTATTCTTTTGATATTTGTACAAACCTTTTTTCCACATTTTCATAGCTTTCTATTGTCACCTTTAGCGACCTTCCTTTTTCAGAAAAGCAACCCTTGTCGCCCTTAGTTGGGTCATCTTTCACTTCCCAACATCATTGACACTATCCATAAAACCCCGATCATCTGACAACCCATACACCTTTTTGATCTTTGCATTTTTCCATTGTGGCATGCCTCTCGCACAATTCATCCTCATCTAGTCATCCCCCCGGCGCTAGATTCAGTTTTACGGTTGCTACCACTTTGCATATCTCCCCAACCAAAGGCAGCCTTGAGTTTCACTGCATCTTGAATTTGTTAATATACCTCATCAGTTCCTGATCTCATCCACTGAATTTCAGAAAGCTCTTTGCTTCTTGGAGTCATGTCTCCCTTCCTGTTGACATCAGTGTGGTTTCCAGAAGGGTGACAGTATCTTGACTCTCATTACCTTTACAATGAAGAGCCTCAGACGACACAGGGAAAACCACTATTATTCTTTGTTGTCGTTGACCCCCATAGAATTCGACTTCAACACTATCTCATGTTACGGTGGGTCTTTCTTTGCAACTATTTCAGTTGTTTTATCTTAACCAAAGACCTATGAAATTTGATAGACTATCAATGTCAGCACATTATTGACACTTCTCATAGGTGTCCTTACCCTTTTTTCAGAGTTTTTTTCACCATCAGAATTGTCCTTTGTTATTATCAAACCGCCCCGGAGGGCACTGTAGTGATCTACATCCACAACACATCTTCAATTATTGTATTACATCTTTTTGAGTTACATGACACGAGCATGGGGCATGCCCACCTCGTTTGTACACAGTTTTATTTTTTCTCCCACTCTTGCGAAAGGATTGGGTACTACAGGTTCCTCTCTCCTTCCAATGGATCGCTCTTGACACTCCCCACAACACTCTTTCTTACACAGGTACTCTCAGTAGAAGAAACATTGATGAATTTTAGCTATACGTATGCTCCTAACCTCATCCATCAGGGGGCATCTGTTATCACTGAAATTTTGTCCCCAAATGGTTACAGGAATCCAGCATCTTCAAACAACTATTATTTCACCCATGGACCAAAAATGCATTCCCAAAAGGCCCAAAACTATACAATCAGCAATAAAATCAGCACACGCTAAGACTCCATAAGGAGCATGTGCACATGCACCATTTAGAAATGCAGGAAAATGCACAAATGTGCACAATGCGCGACTATGGACGCAAAAAACCACACATCCCTCAAAATGGCACATTTTTTATATTGGTTGGCCTCCCACCCACTTCTTGTTCATCTTCTAAGTCGATTTGACATCAAAATCTCGGCTGAATCTGGTTGGTTGGCTGGTCAAAGACTTAAGGGTGTCCTAAATGGCCCCTTGCTCACACTAAAAGTTGGTTGAATAATGCCTCAAAGTTATGCTATAAAAAGAGGCCATGGGTGCACTACATTTTCAAGGAATTCATTTGCATTGATATGTTGTTGATATTCTCTTAGAGGATCCTCTTTCCTCATCAAGAGCATGCTAGCATCATTTCCGTTAGCCATTCATATCACCTCTAGATTGAATGTGCTTTGGATTCTCTTCACCATTTCATTTTAGTTCCTTATTTGTAAGAAGAGCTCAATATTTGGGGGTCCAATAGCCCTCCCTTGGAGGAAGAGGGGACCCAAAGTCTCCCTTTCTCTTTGGTGTTTTCTTTCCACTAATACAATCCTTTCCATTGGTGGCATGAACCTTGTTTATTTCTTGTTCTAATGTCCTTATGCACTCTAGTTTAATTTCTTTTATCCTTCTTAGTTTAATTCTTTGCTTATCTTTTATGCTTTACACTTCTAACTCTTTCCTCTATTGTTGTCTTGCCTAGTTGACCCAACTGGGCTTGTAAGCACCCTTATTTTTCTTATTTAGGTGACAAAAGAGGTGCAACAGGGCTTGTAAGCACCCTTATTTTGCTCATTTAGGTGACAAAAGAGGTGCAACAAATGTTTTGGGGATTTTCTTTACTCCCTAAGTTGACTATTTCATAAACTAGCGAAGAGCTATTCGTTTTACAATTTACTAACCCTCTAAACTTATCATGCAAGTCATAAAAAATTTCTAGTCTTGCCACAGATTTAGGAATAGATTTTACCAGATTAGATGCCAATTCAGGATATCTAGAATCTGATATTACCAAGTAGTTGCAGAGGTTTTCATCGTGAGTGCCTTCATCAATAATTTCACCTTGGAAAGTGTCCTCCATATGCAAGAAGTTGATGATTTGTTGGTCATCATCGAAGATTCTCCAATTGGTGATGTTATTCGGGATTGATGGCCTGAACAATCACTCAATTGAAAATGAATTTGGAGAAGTACTTTCTGCGGACAAAAGTTTAGAAGCGACATTAGCTAACAAATCTGCTTTCGAATTATTTAATCTAGGAATGGAATTTATATTAAATGCTGAAAATTTGTGCATTAGATTCCATACCTCAGTTTGGTAACTTTTTAGATGTGGTGATAGGCAATGTATGGAATTTCTTACCTACCTGACCACAATTTCAGAGTCATTGAAAACCATTAAGTTCCTTACGTTCATATCTATAGCTTTCATGAGTCCTTGCAAAAGTGCCTCATACTAAGCGGTGTTGTTAGTGCACTCGAACTCCAATCGACAAGCAATGAGATTCTTATTACCTGTGGAGTCAATGAGTACACATCCTGCACCGGCTTTGTCTTTGGATTTGGATCCATCAAAGTAAAGCGACCATATCTGATCTTTGTTGGCAGAGTTTGGCACATTGGGCAAAGCTGACGACTGAGTATAGGTCACAAGTTCTGATTGTTGCTCTGGATCGGTAATGGGGGAAGTTTCGACCATGAAATTACCAAAGAAGGTGTTCATTCCCTGCATTTCAAGTGAATTAGTGGACGCAGTAAATGGTTCACTTGCATCATTCAAATCCATCACGGTGTGTTTGAGATAACGTTCACGGTTAATCCTGATTTTGTTTGGTTGTCCATTTTCTGGGAGCCATAAATGCGACCAATCTGTTGCAAAGTAACCATGTAGTTTCTCGGACCAATCCCTGCTCAAAAAATAAACCATAAACTTCGGGAATGTCAACAACAATGATGTCAATAATCTGGTGAACCTTAGAATTAGAAGATAACCTAACGAGCACATTCTTTAGTTCACTCATTACCTTAATGTTTGTTCGATCGAGCTGAATGATTTTAAGACCGGAAGGCTAAACTTCTGCCTTAACTTTTTTGCAAATAGACAAGGGCATCACATTTGATGATGCGTCGGAATCTACCATGCAATTATATACATTTCTATTGAAATTTTCAAAAGTTAACAAGAAAGGTGGGACATTTTTGTGAGTATTAACAGCAGAATTCTGTTGATTTTTAGCCATTATCCCTGAAATTACTTTATCTACATTTGATACAGTTTTTTCAGTGAGATTCCTTTTATCTGGGGGTTTAGGTTTCGTTTTAGTAGGGATCTTTTGAGTTGTTTTAGAACTGATTTCTGCAATTTTCTTGTTGTTCAGATTGTTGTTTTTACTATTTTTTGCAATGTTCTGAAGCATTTTCTGCAGAAAAAGAGGGAATTTCAAAAGCTAGTAAACAGAAATATTAGCCGTGCTTTTTTTCAGGTCCTCAATCAAATCATACTCTAAAACTGGGGCTGCTAAATTCTATTTCGTTTCAGCTTGTTTCAATTGTTTCGGGGGAACATTATTACTCATTTTGAAAGAGGGTTTACTCTGTGTTTTTCTTTTGGTGTTGTAAGGGTGGACAGTTTCAAAGTTTTCTTGAAAAATATTGTCGGAGAAATGTCTGAAGATATTGGGAGATGACTCCTCTTCTTCAAGTATTCCTTCTTTGACTATGTCTTCTGAACTTTCAGGAGGGGCCAATTTATCATGTGATTCAAGGATAGTTTGCAGAGTGTATTGTAAGATTTCAAAATTTAGACCTTCAGGGGTTGGATTTGGCCGGTTTGGGGGGAAAGGCTTCCTAAAAGGAGGTTTAAAAATTCCTTTGCTTGAGGATGCTTCTTCGACCGATCTCTTCAAGTCTATGACTTGATTCGATAATTTTTGGACAACCTTTTCCAAACTTTCTAAGTCTGCAGTTTCTAATTGGGTTTTGGTTTGGGGAGGCCTAGTAAGAATTTCTATTTTCTTCCTAGAAGATGAGGTTATTTCTGCCTCACTACTGAGATTATCTTTCAAGCTCAAGATATCTTTTTCAATTTGGCTTGCCTCCTCAAAGGCTTCTAGTAACATGAAATTCTTAGACCTTTTAACCCAAATTGCTATATTATTATGCAAAGATTTAGTGTAATATGCCACAATAAGGATTTCCACAGGCATTGAATCAGTGGGAATTCAATTTTTTAACGTGAGGAACCTTTGGTTAAAATATTTTACTTTATCCTTAGGGTTCATCTTTAAACTGGAAAGTTCCATAACTAAGACTTCAGGAGATTTATCATCTCTGAACTTCTCTAGGAAGTAGGTTTCGAATCTGTCCCAAGATACAATGGTGTGATGTTGTTGGGCGAAATACCATGTAGAGGCATTTCCCTCAAACGTCTAAGGAAAAAGTCTACATACTACATCTTCATGTTCTACACTTCGGAGCCTAATGGCTAGCCTGAATTTCTTTATGTGATCCTCGATGATTTTCTTAGAATCTAGATCGAACTTAGGTAACCATTTCTCTGGTTTTTTTGGTAAAGGGTGTTGGGGTCCAGGTACAGCCACAGCATCTTGATCAATCCATGGTCTGGCGGGATTGTTTTGGTTTTCCATGGGTGTATGTGGTGTTCAAGGCTGAGATGGTTCAGATGATGAAATACCTTCGTAAGATGATTCTCCTCCTGAACAGGATGGAGATGAATGAGGTGGGGAAGGTGGAATATTAGATCCTACGGCTCCAAGAGTAGGTGTATTGGTAGGATTGATAGTATTGTCTCTTGGAGGGTTTAAAAGTAGACCGGTTCCTTCAAGTTGTTCTCTGATATCATATAAATGTAAGGGTTGATTCAGTGTCCTACCATGTTTTATGATACGGGTGAAAGCACTGTGTGTCCTTAAAAGTGACTGACAAACAATTGCTTGTATGTCGGACCCTTGAGGGTTTGGTGTTACTGGCTCAACGAGAATCTGGGGATTTTCGTTCGAGGTAGTTATTGTTTCAAAAGTAACATTGTTGTCGGAATGACTCTATGTTACTAAAGGGGAGTGAGTGTATGGGGGAGGAGTGTTGTGGGTGGGAAATCCCTCCTACGGACTAGAATTAAGGGTTTTATCATGCATGCATAAATAACCTAAAGTCTGCTACTTTCTACCAACATCCCAATCATAAACCCCATTATTCATATGAAAATTCAAGGTTAAGGATATCAAGTTATTGTACCTTAGTTTCCATGCTTGATGTCGATCCCTTTAATGCTTGGTCTCTCCTTGACTGCAACTCTCCTCCCAAGGCTGATCTGCATTCACAAAAGACAAACAAATAACTCCACATGCATATGATCTATAAACTAATGGGTTAGAGATTCTATCAAAATATAATCAAATTTAAATATGGAATATCTCATATGGAGGGACGAGAAAAGTACTTCTTTTATTAATCTCACAAGAGTAACCTTACAATAGTGAGATCGACCACTGCTCTTCGAATCTAGTCATGGTATCCTCTTTAACTGTGCTCCAACTGCTTCTATATATGCTTCTCTTCACACAATAGTTTCAAACAGTTGGGGCAAGGGGAATACTAAATCAGGTATAGTTTCTTTGCTATGATTTTCCTCCTTCCAAATGGGACCCCTACCCCTTCTTTTATAGGCTAGAAAGGGCTAGGTATTTGGTCGAGTGACCAACTATGGATGGTTAGTCGGTTTAGTTAATTTACCAAAAACTGTGTGTTCCTTATGCAACTTTCCATTTTTTCATGTTTTTTAGGTATACGTGGGTTGTAGTGGGTCAACCAACATACACACGCATACAATAGTGGAGTAGGGCATGTATGCCTTCAAAAAGAGTGTTTTTTAAGAAGTTGTTCAATAGTGCCTTGGAAAATAAGTCAAATGAGATGGCCCCATGATAGGTAAGCATGTCTAGTGCAATTTAGGGTTATAATAGATGCCCCCTAATGTGTGAGGTCATAAGAGCATCTGATGGCCGAAATACATTATCAATCTTCACCAACGTACCAAACAAGTGAGCCTAGGAACCAGAATTCGAGAGGTTCCATTTGCAAAATAACAATTGTTTTACTGAGGTGGGCATACCCATGCTCAGAATGAAATAAAATCATGGCTACCAATCAAATACATTGTATATCCATGTCATATAACTATATAAAATGTAGTCGTGAGCAATACACAACGGATATATATCTCGAAATCAAAAAATATACATGTATAGTATCCATCTTCAAGAAGTGACTAAGGCCTGATGGCTAGAGATGAGGCCTTCGAAGCTCGAGAAACAACTTCAAAATATTCACAACTCAGGTAGAAGTGTAATATGAGTGTACGAATTCACTACCCAGAGGTCTTCGATAGCTTGTTAAGAATGGACTAGAGGATTTTGATGATCAGGTTGAGGGCTTCATGGATTTCGAACAAAGACTTGATTGGGCTTTTGGGATGACTGAGCATGAGGGTAAGAGACAATATGCAAAGGGGGGTGACTCAAGCATGGTAATAACTTCCCTTGGACAATAGCACGGAAAGAGATGAGACTCAGGCAGCATGATAGTTTGACATAAGTTTACGATGTAGGAGGCACTGCAAACTCTCCATATGTTTGGAAGAATAACCAAATGGAGGAGGACATAGCTCTATGTAGCGAGAATAGATTCATAAGGTCATATTAAATCCCAGGTCTTAACGAACAAATGAAAGGATGTGCTTTGTCTAAGGGCGACTCATTGTGCTGCCAATAAAAAGAAAATACTTTTCCCTTCCTCTTTTTGGGGTATATTTGTTTTTTTTTGTCTTTTTCAATAATTTTGGAAAGCTTGAAAAAGAATAAAAGAATGCTAAATTACAAAGGAGGATCGAGTGTCGTGAACATACTAGTTCCAAGTGCACGGAACACAGGGATGCTCAGGGAAAAGGGACATATGCAGGAAAAAGACACTCGGGAAAAATCCTCCAGGGGCCAAAGGTGTCAAGACGCAGAGGCAAAGTGCTACAGGGCTTGCGTATAAGACATGCTTTAGATGGTTCGGTTGAGAGCAACATGGAGCTGGAATTAGGCCAAAGACGCAGGTATGAAAATGCGATTAATTAGACACACAATGGTAACGTCCTTCGATGTAATTTTAACAAGCCCAGAGAAGGTAAGCTTAGCGGTTTTTCATATTTAGAGAGTCTAAAAAAAGAATAAAAGGAGACTCTGTTGGGGGTCCCTTTTTCAAAGATAGTCTAGTCAATTCGAAAAAGAGGTAAATTAGCACTGAAAAGACGTGTATTCAAAACCATTTTAACAAGTGTGATAAAGACAAGATCACTCGGCATTTTTTTCATTTTTAAGGAGTCTGAAAAAAGCTTAACTGTGGACTCCATCGGGAATGTTCTTCTGGACCAATTTAATGAGTGTGAAAGAATAAGGTCACTCAATGGTCTTTTCAATTTTAGAGAGTCTAAAAAGATCTTAACTATGGACTCTGTGGGGGTTCCTTTTTTGTAAATTTAGTCCCTCGGGCCCGAAAAAGGGTTAAAATCATACATGAGAATACTCTTCTAGGGAATCGAATCTCCTAGAGTATACCTTTGTTCGTACAGTTGACCATCCAGACCGAAAAAGTGGTAAACTACCGTCAGATAGACGTGACTTCAAATTTCATTTTAGCGAGCGTGAAAGGCCACAAGATCGCTCAGAAATCTTTTCATTTTTAGAGGGCCTGAAAAGGGATTAAAAGAATACCCAATATGTTCTGGGAGTCCCAAGG
Organism: Picea mariana; assembly: GCA_032191745.1. Taxonomy (NCBI): domain Eukaryota; kingdom Viridiplantae; phylum Streptophyta; class Pinopsida; order Pinales; family Pinaceae; genus Picea; species Picea mariana. Next base: position 24,867 of record JASDQU010240956.1, read on the forward strand.
GTGAGGTCAAGAGTGATAATGCATCATGAAAAATGAGGCTCAAACTCGTAATCATGATAAAATAATAAGGACTCCCAAGCTTATAGTCATTAGTGACGGCATGGACACCAAAATGCGACCAGGATCTACCTAGGGCATCCATGTTAAGGTAGGATCTACCACTAAAATACGACACTTCTAAAGAAGTAATGATGGTTCTGTGTCACAAATCGGTGGGATCGATCCTATGGCACAATGATAAAGACAATGAGATGCAGAAAGTAGAGGTGGAATCCTAACTTAAATGCAACAAGTTGAAAAAAAAAATGACTTTTTACCAAAGGACCTTTTAAAAAGACCCAAATCTCCAAAACGTTTCCCAAAACCCAAAGTAATAATTATCGTAACAATCCATAGAAAACTCCTAAACCATACTAAATGGTTTTTAATTTAGAAAAGATGACAAAAAGGTCCCAAAATTGAAAAAAAGTGGCCAAAAAGTCTATAAATAGAAGTTGGTAGCTCATTATCACTATTGCAAATTGAGAAATTGACTAAAAGCCAAAAATACCCCTTTGTGAAAAGAATTGATTTCGGGAGATTCAGTGGACGAAACGAACTTCTGCTTGGACCAAGTAAGTACATACTAACCCCCCTTGCATTTCAATATGTCTTTAAGCATTTATTTTTGTTTTTTGAGGGGGCATCGACCTTTAAAAAGGTCATCCCTACATATACCCGGGTTGTCTTAGGACAGCATGCGTGTGCGCGTGTGCAAAGGAAATACTGCACGTGTGCACACACGACTGTGTGCATTACAGCCTGCATGTACCCTCTAAGATGTGGAAAAAATAAAAAAAATGCAAGGGCTAATCTCTCCAAAACTTGTAAACTGCAGGATGTATGTTCACTGGAGAGAAAGGGAGCATGAGGACATTGATATTTTGGTCGAAGAGGATCCTAATGCTATTGCCTCATTAACGCAATGTGGTTTGATATAAAAATTCCACTGTCCTTTCATGCGGGCACAACCTAGGCTACTGAAGGCCTTGGTTGACTATTAGAACCCTGACGCAAAGGCCTTCATGCTTGAGGGTCAATCGTTGACTCCAACCACCGAGGACATATACTTTTTGACTGGCCTTTCAAGGAGAGGGGAACCAGTCAATTTCCGCACTTTTCTTTCTAGGCCTCTCAACATAGCGGAGTTGATTGGGCTCCACTGTGAAGACTATACCGACAATATGGGCACGCAAGTTCCAATAAGAAACATCTTTGACCTATCATTGAAAGTGATAGTTTTTCTTATTGGGTGGATCATTGGATCTGCAGCTCTACATCAGGCCTCCCAGGGGCACATGAATTGTTCGATTCAGTGCTTAAATGCACAAATCTTTGACTGGAGTACCACATTTCTAGACTGCATGAAGAGGTAGTTGATGGAGCGTCGTATGCGAAGGCACGGAAACTTTGGATTTGGGACAATCCTTTGTGCTTTCTTCTTTGAGAGAGTACTAGGTCTTAGTCCTAGAGAGATGATTTGAGGGCACGAGGCCTCTCACCCCACACTATGCATATGGGTGGCATTGTTGCCGCGACAAGGGGGGGAAGGACCATTGAGGCCTTTGATGACAATTTTTTTGCTTGGTGGGCATGACGGATTCCGGTTATAGAGGACTACCCCTATGTTGGGATTTACTTCTCGAGAGATCCTGAGATTTTGATACCTCCCGGAGAGCATCAAGGAGAGATGGGTAAGTTTTCTCTTTTTTTTTCTTTTTTTTTCAAATTTATTTAATTTTTATGTTGTTTCTATATATATCATTTTTTTGTATATACCAGAGTATCTGACAATTAAGTATGTGTTATGTGCATATGTGGGGCCAGTGCATACAGTGGACTTCATGAGGACAAGGTGACGTCCTCGACCAGAGGCAGGACTAGCTGTAGCTAGCGGACCAGTAGTAGTAGCAGGACCTCCAGCCAGTGAGGTTGAGAGAGTTTTGAGACAGGTAGAGAGGAACTTTACCTCGCTTACTCGCATAGTCCCCATGGCACAGATCAAGGATCTACCGCCATCCATGCAGCCTCATGTAGTGGGGGTACCACAGACGTGGGTCTAGCTTTTTTGGCATTTGGAAAACGTCGTTGATTATTATAACTGGGCCAACAGGCCCCGTCCTTAGTTAGGTTGGACAACTTACATGCCGAGGGAACTACTTGTATATTTTTTAGGGCATAAGCCCCATGACTTTCTACTGGACGTATTTTTGAGGCTGTTGTGCCCACCCATGTACTCTGATATTTTTTATATTATATATGGATTTTTGTGTCTTTTTATGTTTTATGGATTACATCTACTTTACAAATGTATTTACATGTGCATGTGTGTGTCTTTCTTACATGTGTGCAAGATGTCAATCTAATATTTGATTAGCTAGAGTATCTATAACTTGATTTAATCTCCTAGGAATATGAAAATATGTAATATAATCAAAGCTTCATTCTAAGAGATGTACCCTAAGGAATCGTCAGTGTAGAGTAGGGTCATGAACACGATAGACTCCATTTAACTGAGACACAACCAATTGAGCATATAAATAGACCCGGAGGTGAGAGATACCAAGTTACAAAGTGTTACGAAGTAACTCAATAATTTCACTATATTTGGCGACATTGTTTGTGGTGTCACCTAAACATATACCTCCTAAAGATAGCAACTAGCCCTGAGGTCTGAAAATTACCCAAGTTGTGGAGGCAAGCCTCTGAGTGTGTCGACTAGCACCGTCCATGAATCTAACGACCACCTCTAGTTCACTTGCAATCTACCACAGTGAAGAATATGACATCAAAAAATGACACGTCCATAAAACCAAAAACCCAAAAAGTAATAGTACAAAGACTATACATATATTACAAAAAGTCACCCAAGGCAACCCACCTATGAGTAATACTTCTTGAGGTATAGCCCATTTCTAGGCTCTGCAAAAACATTTCCCTCAAAGTACACCAGACGATAAGCGCCCTTCTGTAGTACTTCTTTCATGATGAAAGGTCTGAACCACATGGGTTTGAACTTGCCTTCCCCCAGGGGGTCCTTATCTTGGTCATAGACTAGGACAAAGTCGCCTTCAAAGAAAATCCAAGGATGAAGGGACCAATCATACTAACACTTGACTTTTTTTTTATGAGCCTTGTTAGACAAGGCCGCATCACGAACCTCTTCATTGAGTTGTTCAAGGTATAGTAATCGTTCTTCAAGTGGTGAAGTATCTGGAAATAACTGTACAGCCAAATTTAACGATGGGATTTGGCATTCTATAGGAAAGACTTCTTCCAGCCTATAAATGAGTTGAAAAGGTGAGAAATCGGTTGCAGTCTTAACAGACATTCGATAAGCCCATAATGTCAAATACAACATCAAATGCCAATTTGACTTGGCCAAATTGATCGTTCTCTGTAGAAAGGTTTTAAGAGATTTATTTACAGCTTCCACTTGACCATTTGCTTGGGAGTAATAAGGTGATGAATGTTCTTGCCTCAACCCAAGATTTGATGTTAACTCGGTCATCATTTTGTTCTGAAAGTGACTTCCATGGTTAGTGACAATCTCTCTCGGGACGTCGAACCTTGTGATTATCTGGTTGAACAAAAAGAAAGTTTTTTTCTTCTCGTCATCTTTGAACGTTGGCATAGCTTTGACCCACTTCGTGAAGTAGTCTATTGATACTATGATATAGCGGTGCCCCCTTGCTGAAGGGGGGTGGCATGTAGTGTAATCAATCCCCCATTTAGTGAAGGGACCAACGGTAATAACGGGAAACATGGGAGCAGGGTGTGCCCTCATCTTCCGAGAGAATATCTAACACGGGTGGCACTTCTTGACTGATTCAACACAATATTTGATTAATGTCGGCTAGAAGTAACCAGATCGTAGAATATTTTGGGTTCTTTCCAACCCAGACAAATGACCGCCACATGCTCCAGTGTGGCAATCGTTAAGCACGATTTTCGCTTCTTCATGAGTGAGACATCGACAAAGGATGCAATATACACCTCAACAATACAATGTGTCCTTGAGTATGAGTAATTCTTAGCCCGATGGCATATATGGTGACTCTCATCACGAGATTTTGAAGCGGGACACTTCAAAGTCTGGAGGTAGACAAGAACATCTCCATACCAGGGGTCAGAAGATGCGATCAAAAATATGTCTCCTTTGATAGGCGACTCGTCGAGTATAACATCACCTGATTTGACCAAAAGTTTCGATATGAGTTCGGTGAATACCATCAACTTTTTGGATTTCGCCGAAATGAATTCCAAGTCGAATTCTTGGAGGATAACTATCCATCTACTAATTTTTCTGTCGATGACTCTTCGTGTCAATACGTATTGAAATGGATTCACAATGGAAATGATGGTGGTCTTGCGAAACAAAATATAATGACGGAACTGTTGAACAGCATGAACTTCTGCAAATGCAAGTTTTTCGATACGGGAATAATTGAGTTTCTGTCCAACTAGGCCTCGGCTCAGGTAATAAATCACGTATTATGAGAGTACATCATCCTCCTGAACTAAGACCATACTGATGGTCGACTCTACAGTGGCCAAGTATAATAGGAAATCATTATTATAATTGGGTGGTCGAAGCAAAGGGGTTGATATGAGGGTGCTTTTCAATGCTGTGAAAGAGCATTGAGCGGCTTCATCCCAATGAAAAGGAATGTCCTTTTCAATAAACACATAAAACCCTTTGTGATCTCGACATAGTTTATGATGAAATGCCGTAGAAAATTTGCTTTTCCCTACAGACTCTGAAGCTGAGGTATTGTGAACGAGGGAGGTAATTGAACTATTGCCTCAACCTTGAGAGGATCGACCATGATCCCTCTTGTCGAGATGATGAAACCTAACAGACGACTTGATGTGATGCAAAAACTACACTTGATTGGATTCAAATGGATTCGGTAGTAGTGACATTGTTCAAGGATAAGTTGGAGGTGTTATGGATGATCATCTCTCTTACGAGATCGTGACACTAAATCATCGAGATAAGCCTCGACTATGTGTTTGAAGTCATGGAAAGCAAAAGACATGGCCCGCTGAAACGTAGCTCCATCATTTCTCAGACCAAAAGGCATCTTATGATAAGAGAATGTACCCCATGGACAGATGAAAGAATTTTTGTGTCAGTCTTTGGGTTTGATTTGTATCTGATTGTATTCTGAAAAACCATCCATGAACGAAAAGGCCTCACATCCTGCACATTCATCGACTATCTGGTCAATCAATGGCATGGGGAAATTATCTTTTGGGAAGGCCTTGTTCAAATCATGGAAGTCCGTGCATACGCAAATCATACCCTATTTTTTATTGACTGGCACGGGATTCGACACCCATTGAGTCAGTTGTATGGGGTAGATGAAACCAGCTTTAAGTATTTTCTCTACTTCAGTCTTGATAGCTGCTTCTTTCCTAGGATTGACTGGATGAAGCTTCTGTTGTACCGGCTTGACATCAAGATAAGTCTTGATTTCATGTTCAACAATTCTTGGGTCTATGCCTGGCATTTCCTCGTAAGACCAGGCAAAGACGTCATGGAAGTTTTTAAATAAATCTGTTTAGATTTGAATTTCCTCGAGGGAGAAGTTCACTCCGACGAAAATATTCTCCACGATCCCAGGGGTTTTGGAGATGTCAATAGGTATCATATCGGCTATTGTGGACACATTTCCTTTAGCATAAACCACATGTGTTGCCAAAGGATTGATAGGACAATCTTTGTCTCCATTCATGGTCAGAGTGAATTCTCCTACTTCAATTCATCTTAACTCTAGGAGGAAGTAAGATCTATGATGAAGATCATCCCAGGGTCTGTCTGGACTAGTCATTACCTCAATAATCACTTCGTCTGAAGGAAAGACTAATTCTAAATAATCTGTTTCAGTAAGGGAACCTTGAGCCCAGATAGGGTCGAGCATCAGATCTAACTCTTGTGCTGGAGTTGGATTGGGGTTGGTAGAAGCTCGTTGAATGATTGAGTATGCAACTTTTTTCGTGGACAAAGGCATGGACATGCCATGGTGCTCTGTCCCTTCCATCTTAGTGGATGGGGAAGGAAGGGTCCATAGATCATGAAAGTACATCGTGCGAAATGACAAGATTTGAAAAATTTCAGCCCGAGGTTGGTCGGGGACAGCCGTCATATAATGGACATTGTCGGTCAGAGGCAGGTAATAGAAAGTACCCATCAATGATAGGCACAGACCAACCCCTACATTGATGATGCAAGGCTAGGGGTTATCAATCATCGGGACCATGTGTTATTGGATAAATCCGTAAGTGCGGACACAAACCGATCTCCCTAGATGCACCTGGATCTAGAACAAATCAAGACAAAACATGACTCTTTCCCTAGATTCTAACCATTGAAATAAATAGGAGACGAGAAAAAGTAACATACCTTATTAACGCTTCCTATGGTATTTTTTTCTCCCACTTCGCTCCAGTGCTCTCATGCAGTCAAGACCAAGACAACACAAACCAACCAAAGTGAAGAAAGCACAATCTATTCAACAGTGAATCTATGTATATGATCAAGGAATTATACAATAAATTGGAATTAGCTTTATGGGAAAGGGACATATTACTGTATCATATTAATGGAAAGTAAAGATTAAAACCTGAGCCTTGATGTCGCAAACTTCCTTTCAATGTCCCTTGGCTCCGACACACACACTTTCTCACTTGCATGAAGAAGATCAACTCTTTGGATAAACTTGTTGGAGTCTCCAAGCTATTGTAGCTTCAGTCCTTCATACAATTATTTCACCAATTCTCCAATGAATCTTGCTTCTAACTTTTTCCATGAGAATTCCCTCAATATATAGGAGAGAATGAATTAGTTACTTGGATAAGAATGATCCCAAAATATTAGGGAATCCAGTACTAGGATAACCATTCGAATGCCATCTCATCCTTCTAGAAGATTCCCTTCTAGAAGCATCAAGAATTCACCTTTTTCCTTACTTTAGAAAGAGTTTTCACCCTAGCAGTTCAACACAGTGCAAACTTCTCGCACCCTATCTTAAGGAAGCCTACGAAAATCAAGAATTCTCGCAGGCAAATATACTAGGAGCCTTTGAACAGTCTTCAAAAATGAGTTTTCTGGAAGAGATGAAAATAACTTTTTCTCAGGAGAAAATTCTTATGAAGATCCTGAGTACACCATCATCAATACATCATCATGATGACCAAAATCATGGGTAACAGAATTCCCCCCAAAGAATGAGGTTAGAACCAGTGATAGCCGAAATACTTTGTAAGCTGCATGTGTGTGTCGGGAACCAGGAGCACACCTAATCGAAAACTTGCGAACAACCAAGCATCTGTAGGATATCATATATACCAATTCTGAGGTAGGAATTCCCATACTCATATCATAGACTGATGACAAAATAGACATGGGTCATGGCCACCAATCATACAATGTGGATCCATGTCGTCAAAATATAGCATAGCCACCAGGAATACACTGTGGATCTATGCGAAAATATTCAAATTGAGATGACATAGCCAGGAGACATACACAGTGGATCTATGCATCACAGATTATACATTCTCCATCGCAACCTGGAAAAAAAGAGATGATATCCAAGGTCTTCAATCTCGTCGCTCGAAGTACGAATCTAACCATGTGATTACATGTGTTGAAGTCGAACATGGCAGAAACCACTTGATTACCGGTCATTGATGAAACCATTAACAAGTGCGAGGGAAATCACCATTGATGTCAATGAATCCCAAGGTACCTTAGTACAATCCATCGAGTGTGAATGAATCAGTTGAAGTTGAACATTCGATGGAACCTTTTGATCAGAGGTCAATGATGTAAATCCACTGTCGAAAGGAGGAAACCTGCCATTGAGGCATGCAAGTTCCAAGGTACCAAATAATTTCTAAGTCTTGATTCCGGATAATAAGCTGAAGTCGATGGAACAAAACTCGTCACAGGAGGGCCTTGATGTATCCCCCATCAATGACACGAAATGAGTAACAAAGTTTGAAGGTGAAACAGAGTATTATGCAAATTGAACCGGACACAGGGAAGGCCGACACGGAGAGAATGGACAACTGCAGATGGCCGACTCAATATAGGTTTCAGATGGACTTCTCTTGAACATATGAACGACACGACCAATGATTTGGTAGCATTGACTCAAAGATGACACAGGGAATGACCTTGTAGCAAATCGAATGAGAGACAAATGGATTTCCCAAACCAGCTTCAAATGATGAATAGGGGGTGTCATGTTCAAGAGTGACACTTACTGCCAATTAATACGAAGATGAAAACATATCCCTTTCCCAAATTTTCCCCCACCATTTCTGGCAAGTACCTCTTTATTTTTACCCAAGCTTGAGGAGGATAACATATGCTTGTTGATGTAAGCTCATCCTTCGGACAAGTCCCTCGGAGTATGTTTAACGAACCCTAAGAAGGAGTGGTTCGGTCCCATTACGAGTCTGTCAATGTTTGTTTAATGAGTCCAGAGATAGAAAACTCGAAGGTTTTTCAAGATTATAGAGTTTGTAAAAACACTTAAAAGAGAACTCTCTCAGTTCCTTTTTCGTAAAATAGTCTGGGTGAGACTGAAAAAGAGATAAATTATCGCTCACCAGATGCTTACTTCAAATACTTTATCGAGCATGAAAATAGCAAGGTCACTCGGCTATCTTTTCATGTTTAGAGAGTCTAAAAAGAGCTTAAAGAGGACTCCAGGGGGGTTCCTTTTTCGTATAACCTTATCAAGCCCGAAAAAGTGATAAAAGGATGCTCAATCGTGTTCTCATGTATTGGCGAGCGTAAGAACTGACAAAAATGATGCTCTAAGTTTTATACAAAAACCCTTAAAAAAACAATCAAAACACGCGATGACAAAGAAAAATATGTCCATATCCTTGTATTTGACCATCAAAAGCACCATGCCTGCAAAAGTTACACTCACCATGACATTAGGGATTAGGGTTTAATATATAAATAAGCATAAAAAACCAAAATGATATAGTAAAAGTAAATAAAAGGAGTAAATACTCTTTTTACCACATCATTTTTACATTTCCACT